>PVJA010014246.1:0-24037 GCA_004027025.1 Myocastor coypus
CCCCAGCACACATGCTGCACCAGCCCCACCCCCAGGGCAGGCTGAACTGGTCATAAAAAGAAAAAAAAAGTTAGAATTTATTATAGATCTCCTTAATTGGACCCTTTCTGGGCTCCAGGTTGTATGCAGATGCTTTCTGTAGGAACCTAACAGGATGTATTTCCTTATGCATATTTTGGAAAAAACACAGACAAAACTCAAGTAACCTGCTTAAGAGTCTTCAGTTAGCATAAGAGCAAAACTTGAATTCAAGCCAGAGCCAAACTCTGGCATTAATGTGACAGCCGCCACATCTCCTGTCTCTCACTCCTAGTTTTGCTACACTGTAAACTTTATCCAATCTAAGCCTCAACTTGCCTCAGACCTTTCCTCAGTTGTGTTCTTGCTATTATAATTATTCAGATGTCACTAACCTCAATTACTGGGATTTTAACAGTATAGCTTGAAAAATATGTAGTCTAACACATCTAAATTTTCTCCTCCGAGGAGAAAATCCAAGGGGTCTAAAATGGGAAAGCTCACTTTGTCTATTCTGTTGTCTTCAGTTAAAAATTCCCAAGGATTAGGGTAGCGAACCGATATTCCTATTAATAGTAGAACTCTTGAGTATTTGTCAAAATAGTGAAAACCAGTAAACAAATTGAAGTACCTTTTTATTTTGCCTTCTCTTGTTCAACTTTGAGCCCTTTACATTTTTAATTTTTTTTTTTTTTCTGTGTATTTAGTATAGGGTCCACAGGGTCTCACTGTGTAGAATGGACTTGTAGTGATCCTCCGGTTTCCAGCCTCCAAAGCACTGGGATTACAGGCATGTGCCACCATACCCAGTCTCAGTTGCTGTCTCAGGGCAGCCCGGAGTCCAGGCCAGCATGGCACGTTGGTGACTCCTGGTCCCTGCCTCTGCCTAAGCAGGTACTTTGATCTGCTGAGCTATCTGGCTGGCCCTTTACAATTTTAATTTTCAAACTAAAATTTTGATTATTGCTTCAAAAAAATAAAATCTCTTACAATACAGCATCTTATTGCTTTCCCTTTTCTTCTTTATTTATATACTTAACGCTCAGGTTGAAGCCGGGCGTGGTGGCGCACGCCTGTAATCCCAGCACTCGGGAGGCTGAGGCAGGATGGTCGGTGTGAGTTCAAGACCAGCCTGGGCTACAAAAGTGAGCTCTCAAGGCCAGCTTGAACTGCATAGTGAGACCCTGTCTCAAAAAGACAAAAAAAACCAAACAAACAAAAAAACAAAAACAAAAAAACCGCTCAGGTTTGAACCCAGGGTCTTCAGACTGAGATATGTCCTCAGATCTTTTTATTTTTTTAATTTTGAGACAGTATCTCATTAAGTTGCTGAGGATGGCTTCCAACCTTGGGATCTTCCTGTCGCAGCCTGCTAGAATGATGGAGTCACAGCCTACATGCACCCCATACCCAGATCCAGTCATTTTTTTCAGTGACTATTTCTACTTTTTTTTTTTTTTTTTTGTCTTATTGAGACAGGGTCTCGCTATGCGGTTCAGGCTGGCCTTGAGCTCCCTTCTGTAGCTCAGGCTGATCTCAAACTCACACCAATCCTCCTGCCTTAGCCTCCCAAATGCTGGGATTACAGGCGTGCACCACCATGCCCGGCCCCTATTTCTACTACTGATTTTAGTTGTTTTGGGAAAAAATGAAAGGAAGAATAAAAGAAAAATCCATATACTGAACCAAACTCTAGAGGTCGGTCTGCATTTTTCATTTTCCTTCTAAGAGGATTATTCCAGGCCTGAGCGTGTGACTCATGTTGGTCTTTAGGCCTCGTCTCTCCAGCTGAAAGTCAGCAGTGATTTCTACCATCCCAGGGGGAAGGCAGCAAGGGTTTTTCAAATGCCAGCGGTCTGGACCAGTGGCTTGGGGGACAGGAGCCTCTGCAGCAGACTGGAGTCCCTGAGGAAAGGAACTGAGAAGGGGCTGACTAGGGCGGTTTATTAGTGGGTAAGATCTGGAAAGAAAAAGAGAAGGGGGTGGGCAAGGCTGGGCACGAGGGCTGCAGAGCTGGGGAGCTGCCCTGAGCTGAGCCTGTGAGGGGACCCGCATAGAGATGGGCCTTGGCAACCTCTCTGTTCAGCCACTGGGCAGGATCACCCCCAGAAGCACACGACCGCCACCATCTTAGTCACTCTGCTCATTGCTGGGATACTTGTCATCCCAACTGAAGGAAGGCTGGCTTATTTTGGCATGTGTTTTAGTCCAGCGTTTACTGGTTCCAAGGCAAGGCAACGTGACAGAGGGGCCTGGCACAGAAGCAGTGCTTATAGCAAGGTGTGCAGGAAGCAGAGAGATGGGGGGCACAGGAGTTAGCTCCTCCCTTCCAAGTCACACCACCAGTGACCCACCATGACGCACCAGACCCTATCTCCTAACGGGCAGGCAGCCATAAATCCCCATGATCCAAGCAGCTTCCAAAAACCCCACCTAGGAGCTCATGAGGCTCTTGGGAGACATTTAGGCATAAATCATAACAACTATAGTTTAAATGTCTTCAGCAAAATTCAAGTTCAAGGTATTAAAAGGTGACACTGCTAAGAGGTGATTGGGCTTGTGGGTTATCAGTTATAGATGAATGGGTTATTTTGGAGACCAGGTCTGTTATGAAAGCCAGTTTAGCTTTGTCTGTTAAGTGCATCCCCAAAGGTGATACCTTGTGCCACCTGTGGACTCTGTGACCGAGTCCCTTTCAGCTAAAAGAGCCCTCATCAGATAGAGCACCTCAACTTTAGACTGCTAGAATTGGCAGCAGAACCAATCCATATTCTTCATAAATGACCCAGCCTATACGGTTAAATTAAAGCAACAGAAAACTGCATGAGGCCATGACCGTGGCTTGAAGGCGGCAGTGGAACCTGACAAAGCTGGGAGTGGAAGTAGGCCCTGTGCCCAAGAGGCTTTGAGAAATGGTGCCTCTGTCTGCCTCAGAAGGGAGTGGAAGGATCTAAGGGGTCAGAGGTGTCCTAGCAGAGTCTCAGCAAGCCTCCATGACTGGTGGGCAAAGAAGCGGAGGTAGAAGATGACTTTTCTCTTCCTTCCAGTACCAGGGATTGAACTCAGGACCCTGCGCTTGCCAGGCAAGCACTTATTCTACTGAGCTATCTCCCCAGCCCCGGCAGATGACTCTTCTAACTAGGAGAACACGAGTACTAGTCAGTGCAGCGTGGTTGCCATAGAAACTCTTCTCATCGTGCTAGCAACTGCCTTTTGCTAAAAGCAGCCTGGTTCCTTTTTGCCCAGGTTGTCATGACTTATGCCCTTTGTACTGAGGGACGAACCACCTTCCCAGCCACTCCTGGTGAGGGCGGAAGCAGCTTGATGTGAAACCGTCCCCTTCTGCCTGGGAATAAACCAACTCTTCGGCAGATTCAGATGCTAAAAGGAAGTATTGCACAGGCTGGGCCCTAAAGGACACCACACTAGTTTTGTCCTTTTCTCTTGCTACGCTGTTCAGATAACAGCGGGACCCGGAAGCCCTGCCTGAGCTCAAAGACATTATGTGTCCTTTGCTTCTTTGTGCTTCCTCATGCTGATCCAGGTGTGTCCCCTCCAACTTGAAAATGCCAGTACCAATGTTATGTCATCCTTGGAACAGTAGAGAGAAGATGAGGACGCACTCTGCCTGCTTATGAACTTCCCACTTTTCTCTGTGAGAGTAGCTTTGGTAAGCTCTGCCCACATGCTGCTCCCTCTGTGCCTCCGAGGGAGGGTTTTTTTTTCCCCCATAGCAGGAGCTGACCTATCTGTAAATTTTGAATGTCAGGCTCACTTGCCTGCTGCTCTTCCACGGCACTCAACAAACAAAACAAAAACAAATAAAAATCTCCAGGCTCCCCTAAGTAGCCCAAAGGGATTTCTCTCTCTCTCTCTCTCTCTCTCTCTCTCTCTCTCTCTCTCTCTCTCTCTCTCTCTCTGTCTCATATTTTAGGGAAGGGTACACAGGGTATTTAAGGTCTCACTATTAGATCAGACGCTGGATTACAGGGCAAGCCACCACGCCCAGTCTCTGTTGCCATCCCAGCACACCCTGGGGGCGGGGCCAGCACAGCAGGCCTGGGATTGAACTTCCAGCCTTTGTGCCTGCTTGCAGGCACTTTAATCTGCTGAGCTATTTCACTAGCCCTTGGACAAAACTGTTGACTACAGCATCCGCCCGGCTAACAGGATCATCTTAGTTATTTTTCCATAATACATTTAAACTCTTTGTTTTGTAATATTTAAATTTATACTTTTTGTTATGGTTTGTGTACAGGTGTCTCCCCAAAGCTTCATGAAATCTTGGGGTGCCTTCTGGAGTTTGCGATTGATTGCTGTGGGTGTGGCTGCTGCACCTGCCCTGGGACAGGTAATTTACATTTTGTAAAGAGGGAAGTGAAGCTAGCTGCTTGAGCTGTTGCTACTCCTTCCGCGTAGCTCTTGCTCTTTGCTGAGGCCGCGAAAGGTTGTTCTCTGCCCTGTGCAACTCTGCGTTGGAGTCAGCTAAGTATGGACTGAAACCTCCAGTAACTGTGAGCTAAATAAACCATTCTTGCCTTCACTTTGGGTGTTGGGTATTTGACCCAGCAAAGAGAGAAAAGTAACTGAGGCACTCTTCTTAAAAAGTAGTCACCAGCCGGGCGTGGTGGCGCATGCCTGTAATCCCAGCACTTGGGAGGCTGAGGCAGGAGGATCGATGCGAGTTCGAGACCAGCCTGGGCTACAAAAGTGAGCTCAAGGCCAGCCTCAACTGCATAGCGAGACCCTGTCTCCAAAAGACAAAAAAAAAAAAAAAAAAAAAAGTATTCACCAAAGGCCAGGGAGATAGCTCAGCAGCTTAAGTGTGCTTGGCAAAGGCAAGGTCCTGAGTTCCAACCTCAGTAACAAAAAGAAAAGAAAGAAAGAAAGAAAGAAAGAAAGAAAGAAAGAAAGAAAGAAAGAAAGAAAATGTAGCCATCAAGTTAAGTAGCTAGAATATGCCAAGAAACACCTGTTCTGTGTCATTATAGATCATTGTAGATGAAGCGTAGTGATAGTGCTATTTTTTTCTTATACAATAATGCTACGGCCTATCCAGAGGGAGTACATTTCAGGACTTTCAGTAGGTGGCTAAAACCAAGAGTAGTACTGAACCCTGTATATATTATGTGTTGTCTATGCATACATATTTATGATGAAATTTAATGTATGTAGTAGGCACAGTAAGAGATTAGAAACAGCAATAATAATGTACGCATTATAATACCATGAATTGCTCTTTTTTTTTTTTTTTTTTTTGGTGGGACCAGGGTTCAAACTCACGACCTTGCACTTGCCCAGCAGGCACTTGTGCCTCGGAGCTATCTCCCTAGCCCCATGAATTGCTCTTATAACTGAGATGGCCACTAAGTGACTAATGGGTGGGTAGCAAATACTGCACAGAAACGTGGGACAGAGATGGTGAACATTAGGCAGAAAGGAGTAGACAGGACCGTAGTCCATCACAGCACTTAGTTTGGTGGTCAATTTACTATTTATAAATTGTGTTCCATGTAATAGTTTTAGATTACGACTGAGTAACTAAAGCAATAGAAAGTGAAACTGTAGATGGAGAGGCTACTGTGTATGTCTGAAAAACTTGAAAGACCTGAAGCAGCACTGAAGCATATCTTAAAAGAGGCTAAGTGGCTGTGAGCATAAGGAATGAGTATCTGAAGCAACCTATTGTTTTATGCTGTGCCAGCAATAACCATGAGCATCAGTTTTACACCAAAGGTAAACAAGGCAATGAAAATTCCTTCTGAGTTCATGTAAGCTGGTTTTTTTTTTTGCCAGACCAGAGTTCAAACTCATGACCTTGCACTTGCCACGCAGGCCTTGTGCCACAGAGCTATCTCCCCAGCCCCAAGCTGTTTTTTTAAAATTTATTTGGTACAGGGTTTCACTACACAGCCTGGACTTGCAGTGATTGTCCTGTTTTCAGCCTCCCCCGTGCTGGGATTACAGGCACGTGCCTCCAGCCCAGTTTGGATGACAGGCTCAGTACACTAGGGGTGGGGTGGGGGAGGCTGGGCAGGGCCAGCATGCATATGGTGTTTGCCTGGGCATGCGTTTGGTCCACTGAGCTATCTCATGGGCCCCACGTAAGCAGTGTTAAAGCAGGCTTTACTTGCCCCTGCTTGGGGAGTGGAGGAGAGGGGTCATGTTTTTATTTCTATTTCTATTTAAGTAGCTATTATTTTCACATGATTTAAGACTCAAAAGGCACAATGACAAGTCCATTCTCCAGAAATGACCATGTAAGCACAGCTAACTGGTTTTTGACAAAGGAGCAGAGTGGCCCAGTACAGAGAAGATACTCTTTTCAGCAAATGGGCAACAACAACAAAAATCTAGATCCAGACTGCAAGTTTTGTAAAAGAAGATTCAAAATGTATCACAGGGCCAGCGAGATAGCTCAGCAGGTTAAACACCTGCTCTGGCAAGAGCAGAGACCACAGTTTGATTCCCGGTCCTGCACGCCATGCAGGCCCCACGCCTGGGGCCTGCTGAGCCAGCAAGAGAGTCTGGGCGTGGGGGTGCATGCCTATAGTCTCTGCACTAGGGAGGCTGCATAAATATCTTTATGTATTTGAACCCTATTCCAAATATATAAAGATAAAATTTCCAAATATATAAAGATAAAATAAAATAAAATTTAGCTGGGCGTGGTGGCTCACGCCTGTAATCCCAGCACTCGGGAGGCTGAGGCAGGAGGATCGGTGCAAGTTCGAGACCAGCCTGGGCTACAAAAGTGAGCTCAATGCTAGCCTGAGCTGCATAGCGAGACCCTGTCTCAAAAAGACCAAAAAAAAAAAAAACAAAAAAACAAACAAACAAACAAAAAAAAATAGCATAGGAGATGATGAGTTTCAGTAGTAGCAGCTTTATGTCTAGATGTCTGCCCTTATGCACTCACAGGTGGAGCTTCTTGGAGGGGAGTGGATCACGGGAGTGTGGACTGGTCCACTGAGAGTGGATTGGTCCACTGAGAGTGTATAGCCAAATGAGCAAAGGGAGGAAGGGTCTGGTTGGTGGAGTTGGCTCACTGGGGGCGTGGCCTGGAGAGATCTCTTTTCTTCCCCCCTCCCTCCCGCTGTTATCCTCCAACCTGCTCTGTAAGGCTGCCCTGCCCCCCAGCCAGCTGACTGTGCCCTGAAACATCCAAACTTTTCCAAAACACACCTTGCCTCATTGAAGTTGTACGCGTCAGGTACACCTGTCGTGTTCTAGCAGTGAGAAAGTAACTAAGACAGACAGGGTCTCGCTAGCTTGCCCAGGCTGGTCTCATACTTGGATCCTTCCGCCTTAGCCTTCAAAGTAGCAGGCATTACAAGCATGTGTGCCACGATACCCTGGAACCACGACTTGTTAGAAATAATGGAAGACACAATCTCTGAAGAATGAATTGATAAGCTGGGCTTTGTTTTCTATTTTTTGTTGTTGTTGATGGCAGGCTCAGCCTGCATTGAGGCGGTGGGGCTGGCCCAGCATGTGGTGCCGGGGATCGAACCGGTCCCTGAAGCTGAACCGCGGTCCCTGAAGCTGCCTAAGCTTTCCTAAGCAGGCGCTTTAGACCACTGAGCCATCTTGCTGGCTCCAAGCTGGGCTTTGTTAAAATAATTTTTGTGTTGTTGTTCTGTGAAAGACATTGTCAAGAGAAGCAAAAGATAAGCCACAGATAGGGGAAACAATATTTACAAAAGAAAAAAAAAATCTCAATGGTCTGTTATCCAAATAACAGGTAAGAAAACAACCAAACTAGGGGCCAGCAAGACAGCTCAGTGGTCCAGAGTGCCTGCTTAGGCAAGCTTAGGCAACCACAGAGACTGAGGTTGGATCCCCAGCACCACATGCTGCGCCAGCCCCACCCCCAGGGCAGGCTGAGCCGACCATAACATAAATAAATAAAATAAATTTTTAAGAAAGAAAGAAAACAACCAAACTAATTTTAAAATGGGTGCAGGGCTCATGCCTGAGCTTCTCAGTACTTAGGAGGTTGAGGTATGAGAATTGTGAGTTCAAGACCAGTTTAGACAAATTAGAGATCCTGTCTCAAAATAAAATATCAAGAAGGTATGGGAATGTAACTCCTTGAGTTCAATCCCCAGCACTATTTTAGAAAAAATCAAAGCCCTTAGTAGACATGTCTTGAAAGAAAATTTCTCTATGACAAATAAGCATCTGAAGAGATCATCGCATCTCATACTGATGCAGGGAACCTCCAAATGATACAGGGAAAACTGATCTCCCAACCTGATCTAGGACGAGTTCGTGTTCTCTAAAAGCAAAGAATGAATTTTAGGAACAAATGGAGGTAATGAGCACAATATATTTATTGAGAGAAAGAAAGCTCCTGTCCAAGAGAAGGACAAGAGGGGCAGGCCACCAAGTGCATGGTCCCCAGGAAGCTGTCTCTTCCGGGAACTTTATATAAAGGAAAACCATGTGGTGAGGCAGGTCTAAGATGAAAACCATGGAAGCTCACTTAGGTGGGCATGAGGTGGGACAAAACTATGGTCAGCCAATGAGGTTACAAGGACCACTGTTCAGGTAAAATTGATTAAATCCAATACCAAATGGAGAAGCAAGTCACGTAGCAAGTTGGCATGAATATGGAACAGGGTCTCTTCCCGCTGGGGGTTGGGTTAGTGAATCATTTAGGCTCCCCGATGCACATTCCGAGAGAATTATGTGGCTACGTTGGTTTTTTCTTTTGTCTTGAGGTCTGGCCCACAGCAGGGGTCTGTCTATTCCAACTTGTAAAGTCTACTTGACTTCTATCTTGTCTCCTTGAGGGCCTGGCCCTGTCTTACTGCCTATAATATTTGTATCTAATTTGGCTGCCTACAATAATATCATCAGGGAAATGTAAATTAGAACATCCATGAGAGGTCATTCCACACCTACTAAAATGGCTAAAATCCAGAATCTTGTAAAACCACAACTGACACAGAGGATACGAGGCATCAGGACACTCATTTATTACTGACAGAAATGCAAAATGGTGCAGCCATTTTTGCAGAGAACTTTTTTTTTTTTTTTTTAAACAAAACTAAACCTACTCTTACCCTGTAAAAGCTGGCAACCACACTCTGATATTTACCAAAGGAGTTGAAAATGTATGACCACATGAAAACCTGCACATGGATATTTATAGTAGATTTGTTCATAATTTCCAAACTTGGAAGCAACTAAAAGGTGCCTCAGTAGGTGAATTAACAAGTAATATGTGATATGTCCAAACACAGATATTGTTCAGTGCCAAAAAAGAAATGAACTGCTAAGTCTTGCAGAGGAAGAAACTCAATGTCACTACTGAGCGAAAGATGCCCATAGGAAAGGCAGCATGTCATGATTCCAACTATATGATGTTCTGGAAAAGACAAAACTGGAAATTATAAAATCAGCAGGCGCCAGGGATTAGGAAAGGCAGATAATACGTAGAGCACAGGGAATTTTTAGGGCAGTGAAACTGCTCTGGAGGATGCTGTGCTCGAGGGAATACATGCAAGTATTAGATAGCACTCTGATCACTGGAAACAGCAGCCTACACCCACAATTTAAAGGAGAAGAGGCTTAATTTGCTCAGGGTTTCAGTCCGGGCCTGGTTGGCTCCAAGTCAGAGACATCATGACTGGCGGGGATGATGGAGCAAAGCTGCTTCCTTCACGGGACTGGGAAGAGTGCCAGAGGAAGGGGTGAGGGACCCGACAAAAAACCCCAAAGCCGTGCCTCCAAGATACAGCTGGCTGTGCGTTCTACCCATCCCTTGACAGAGCCCAAAGCCAATCAAGTTGAAACTCTGGCCTAACCATCACAAACGTACGGGACATTTGTCAAAATTCATAGAATGCACAATAGCAAGAGTGAACCCTAAGACACACTATGGCCCTTAGGTGGTAACAGTGTGCTAATGTGGGGTCATCAAGGTAGGGTCATCAGTCTCCCATTTGGTGGGAAAAGTTGGTAAGGGAGGTGACAGGAGACATATGGGAAATCTCTGTTACCTTTTCCTAACCTTACTGTGGACTAAAACTACTCTAAAGAATAAAGCACACATGACCTCCTTAAGGAAGTCTCCCGCCCATCCTTGACACATTGAGAGGTCCTTCCATTTGACACCCTTCCTGTCCACCATCCATCACGTTCATTCTTTTGGTCTTTGGATCAATTTTTATTAAGTACTTGTCTAACCCAGGTGCCATTCTCAGGTGCAAGGGCACTGCAGAAAATAAAGCAAAATCCGTGTCATTCTGGAACTGACCCTGCAGCCAGGTAGAAGCAGATAGCAAGGAGCAGCTCAATCCAGGCTCTCATTGGCTCACAGTGGTTTTCCCTATGATTTCTCATCTGTCTGATGATGCAGAAGCAATACCCATGTAGCAAAAGTATTTATAGTAGCTCTATTCATAATTCACATATTGCATTTCAGTCTTTTCCTGGACCAGCAATTTGTGGTCTGATACACTCTCTCAATCTTGCGCAGCCACGAGACCACGAGGGAGCAGCTCATGTTCAGCAGTGTGTTGGGTTGCTCAGCGGGACCCAGGGGAGACTGGTGGACCACATACATTTCCAACAACAACGTTTTCAGTTACAGGGAAAGTAACCCTATTGTAGGCAGAGGCCCATCTGTTTAGCTGATGGCCTAAGTGATATGGATGATAGGGAGTACCAGGTGTAGGGGGTGCTATTTTTAAAGATTCGTCTTGGAAGCCTTCTGTGATGAAGAGATATTTAAGTAGATACCTTAACAAACTAAGGAAGCCAGTAGGAGGGCTCTCTTGAGAAAGCTTTTGGGACAGGGAGAACAGAAAACCCAACTACATTTTGGGCAGACTCGTTTCTTGGATGGCTTCATGGCCAGAGTAACTTCTGTTCCTTTTCCAAAGAAAGACTGGTGGGAGAAGTCGCCTTCTTAATGTGTTGTTTCAGACATGTCAATGGGCCACATGTAGCCCTATAAGCTATTAATCTGGCCCCAAAAGATTAGAAGGAATTCAGAATAGGATTTGAATTTTTTTCATATATTTTCAATTCCACTTTCAATCAACGTAAATACATTATTTGTAAACTTTCACACGAATGCACAACCACAGCCTTGCACCTCAATGGAGAATATGATCCTTACCAGGATTTTACAAAACCTGTCTTCCCAGAGAAAATAGCCCATGCTTTTTGGCAGGATGTACATTTGTGAACAACTGTTTTCAAGGGTAAAGTATATGAAGATAAAATTAGGTCCAAACTTTCTTCTAGGTACCTGGAGAACTGGAAATCACAACCACTTCCACTGGCCTCGACATGAATGAGTTAGTTTCACAAAAACAAGGTCAAATATCCCACTAACTGATGCTCATGTTGCTTTCTTTTTTACTATCATTATAAAATATTTTAAAGTTTTGTTATTTATATATGTTAGCTACATTGTAAATGGTTTATGTGGCACAGGATGATTTCTTTTCAGTCAGTATGACCCAAACAAGCCAGAAGTTGGACACCTATTAAATCTAGAAGTTAACCTTGAACTGTTCATAATGTCATAAAAATATTAGATTATCATCTTTCTTCATACTTAATAATCATAGATTACAACTGGGCAATTTACTTATAGGGCAAGATTATTTTATGTAAAGGTGTGCTTTGCACAACAAACTACATTTTTTCAAAAAATAATTTCCTCATTGGTTGGATTTTTGTGAATAAAATGTTTTGAAAACCTTATGAAATATTACGCCAATTTTGAATCCAAACAATACTGTGAATACTTAAATCTTTCTCTTCAGTGATGATTGCAGGGAAATAGAGCTTAAGTAGAGGTGATTTTGGACCCCCAGATGTGTGGCAGTGGCTGGAGACATTCTTGGTTGTGACAATGTGGCTGGAAGGCGAGACTGCTGCTAGCATCCGAGAGCGGGGACGGGGGATGTGCTTACCATGCTTTGATGATGAACAGCACTGTCTCGAAACAAACAAAACTGGTCTGGCCCCAGTAGCACCACCATGGAAAATTCGCTTTGGATTCATAAGCTTAAGCTGCATCCTATAGCATGCAAGAGAGGATCAGGGTTGTACCTCTGATCAAGCTAAAGCTGAGAGTCTGAGGCTATGTTTCATGTGGCTACCTAATTCACTCATCTATTCACTTGCTCAATAAATACTTGACAAGTGCTAATTCTTTAAAAATACTAGTGTGCACAGATACTTAAGAATTTAGCATCTTAGAGTAAAAACAAATGTGATCCCCCTCCCCACCAGTTTCTATGGATCAGGACTTTGGAAAAAGTTCAGTGAAGTAATTTTGGTCTAAAGTGTTACCTGAGGTCACACCATCAGCTGTCACACTTTCCTGTTGTCTGGACAAAATAGCCAACATCCCCAACTTAAGGGAGGAGATGTTTATTTTGGCTCCGGCCTTCAGAAGATTCAGTTCATGGTCAGCGGGCTGGAGGACAGGAGCAGCACAGTAGAAAGACCCTAGCAGAGTCAGCTGTCCACCTCATGCTGGCTGGGGAGGAGCTAGGGACAAGCATGTACCCATCCATCACACCCCAGGCCTTCTTCCCGGGAGACTCCATCTCTGAACAGCACATTTATCTATGAACTCATAAATGGATTAGTCCACTGATGAGTGTAATGCCCCAGGATCTAACAACTTTTCAAAATCTCTTTCTGAACATCTCTGAAAATGTTAGGGAGGCCCTGAAATCTCGACTTTGGCATTAACAGCCGTGGTGTGGTCCTTTGAAGGTTCGACTAGGACCAGAAGCCCCATTTTCCAGCTGGCCACTCACATAGTACCTGAGCTGATGCAAGGTTCTGGCAGAAGCCCAAGTTCCTTTCCATGTGGACCTTTCTAAAGCTGCTTGGCTGTCCCTACCAACTGGCTTTAGTCATGGCAGATGACCTGCCAGAGAAAAAGGCAGAGGCTATACATTTTTATTGTCTCATCTCGGATGTCTCACACTGTTAGTTCTGTAATATTTTATTGGCTTTACAGGACAGCTCTACTCAATATGGAAAGGAACTGCATAAAGATATGACTGTTCTGGGACAGGAACATCTTGCAAGCTGGCTACCAACTTGCAAGTATTCATGGTACACAGGCACTGTCCTAAGTATGGGTGATGTGATACAGCAGTGAAGGTCTGGAGGTTAAGTACCTAGGTCTCCATGAGCCCTTTTCTAGAGAGGGGAAATACATAGTAGATAGACTGATGGATGAACTGGGGAAGCACCAGAGAAGAAATAGAGCAGAGTGATGCAATAGAGTATATGGGCTGGGGAGGGGTTAATTTACACGATCAAGGAGGCTTTGCAGAGGCTTGGATGACTCGAAGGAACTGGTCCTGAGAATAACTGCTGACAGTGTGGTCCAGATGGAAAGAATCACAGGTTCCAACTGTTCTTGGTGGTCACTAGTGGCCCTTTGATTTCTACATGACATCTGAGAACATCGACTTCGGGCCTCATGAGAACTAGCCCTAAGAATTCGTAGAAAAGATCTGCAAAACTGTGTCTGTTTCACAACTGAGCTGCTTCTGCCGCTGTCTTCAAGGCAGGAAGCAGTGTGGAGCAGTGATAGCAATTTATGGTGGTACAGACCCTGTAAAAATGTGCCCAGCAGTATCTACTAAGAGCTGGCTGTGTCCTCTGCTTATCAGGGAGGAATTCCTCCTAATACCAAGGCGAATGAATACACAAGCCACCAAAAAAACATTTAGACAACGGTTCAGGACAGCTTTGTTCATAATAGTCCTGAGCTGGAAACCACTTACATGTCCGTAACTAAGAATAAATAAATACAGCAAAACAGCACACAGTATTAAAAGAGAACCAAGTACTGCTAACTGCAGCAACTCCCTGGAGTCTCCCAGATGCAGTACTGCTCAAAGCCAGCCAGATGCAAATGAGTACCTACTGTGTGGGCCAAGAGGTAGAAAGCTCAAAGGTAAGCAAAACATGGTTGTGCCTCGGGAAGTTTTGACATGGGAAGAATCGAACAAGCCTTTAGGGGAATAAAAAATATTCTGTATCTTTGGCTAAGGATATAGCTCAGAAGTAGAGCCCTTGCTTGGCATGCCTAAGGCCCTGGGCTCAATTCCTAATACTGCTCCAGGACATCACACAAAAATTTCATACCTCTATTTCTTGATCTGGTTGATTATGGCTGTGTCCATAGCTAAAAATTCCCAAACCCAAGTAGCAAGCTCCATACATTATTCTTATGAGAAAGCAAAACCAAGTCTAGGTTTATAGATGGCAACATTAAGAGTTCAAACAAGCCGGGCGTGGTGGCGCATGCCTGTAATCCCAGCACTTGGGAGGCTGAGGCAGGAGGATCACTGCAAATTCGAGACCAGCCTGGGCTACAAAAATGAGCTCAAGGCCAGCCTGAACTACATAGTGACCCTGTCTCAAAAGATAAGAAAAAAAAAAAAAAAAAAAAAAAAGTGTTCAAACAAGCAGGCATAAAGACTCAGAATTTCAGGTTTGTCAGGGGCCCTACATCTTATCTAATGTACAAGTTAGCCAAGTGGGAAACCAAGACTCCAGGTGCAAACCTAGCCTTGTGAACCAGTTCTTTCAGAGGTGAGACCTCACCTTGCTGAGCCATCCAGCACTGGAAAGTCAGTCCCCAGGAAACCTGCCCAGGCCGAAAGGATGTGCGAGTTTTCCTGCTTCCGGAACCTTTTTCCTTCTGTCTCCTTTACTGTGTGCCTTTTTGTTCTCTTCTTCTGCCCTAGAGAAAAGCCATTTTGTTCATATATTTAAAAAATATACTTTCAGGCATTCAAGAAAGAAAAATACATTTTAAGTAGATGGCTATAGGAGCTTACAAAATTGTAGATCAAGTCTTTCTGCGAAAAGCTTGTTCAGCCCAAGTAATAGGGGGCGAGGGAGGCTCGCTGTGCAGAGGAGGGAGTGCAGGATAACTACTTAGTCACCCGGGTAACCGCACTCCAGTGGAAGGAAATCATCAGGGCTCCTCAGAGCAGCAGCAGCAGCAGGAGAGGTGCTCAGTCCAAGGTGTGGGAAGGACTGGGGGGAGGGGCAGCATCCACTGACACCTAAATTCAGTGCTGCTATGTATAAAGCTGGAGGAAAGTATTTGGCATCTGCAGCTGTCTACATCCCTTTAGTAATAGTATGTCCCCACCTTCACTGACATGGGTGCAGATGGTTTGTGTTGAGATTCTTGTCTTTGTGACCTATGGAGAGAGCTGCCTTTTTTTATTGCAGGTTTACTGGGAAGGTGTCTTATTAAACATTTGTTAGACGTTTGTTTCATCCTTTAGGCACTTCTGTAGGTCTGTAAGGTTGCATGCTCAAAGTCACCCAGACAGCAGAGCCAGAAAAGACGCCAGCGTGCACTCCTACCTGAGCTCCTAAGCCTCCCTGTCTGCCCAGGCCTCCGCAGTGGTGATCAGGTTTCCTTTTGTGTTCTAAGGAGGTGCTGAGTGTGCTCCCAATTTTCTCCCCTGCTGCACAAAATACAGATGTTACTAATGCAATCCCCTGAGGGAATGAACCACTTGATAACCTTTAAGGATGGAAAATACCAGATTTTCCTTTCACAAAAAATCTCCACAACAGCAACAGATCAAGCCTTTTCTGAATTCTTTGCTATTTTACTTGCATCAACCAGAAAGTGTAAGATAAGAGGTCTCTTTAAATTGGACACACACACACACACACACACACACACACACACTTGCGGGCGGACATGCACACATGGTAACCGCTTGGTCCTTTGTGCAATCCTGCTAGTCTATGGCACTTGGTCCCCATCTCTGGCATGCGCTCACCACGTTGTGTTTCAGGCATCAGCACAGGTGAGCACACCGTACTCCCTAAAATATCCAGGTCCCAAGGGCCCAGCTACGGCCCCAAACCCAGAGCCCTCCTTCACTCAGCCTGCATTGTACTGGGGAAAAGCAACCCAAACCGTAGTGCTCCACGAATGTCAGATGGCCAGGTGTGACATGGAGATAAATAAGGCAGGAAGGTGATGAGGGAGGGACATCACTGATCAGCTTTTGTGTGACTTGTTGACTCCTGTGTCATTGCCAGGAAAGGTCACCGATCCAGGTAGTTTGTCGGGCTCATCACCCTTTCCACTGATGGGTCCCAGGAGGCTCAAGAAATGCTGCTGATTGAACATACACCAGTTCCACTGAGTTCACTAGGATAGATGTAGTTAGCTTTGCAGAGTTCTTTAAAAATTTTAAAAATTTTATTAGGGGGCCGGGGAAATAGCTCAGTAAAATATAAGCTCTTGCCTGGTAATTGCAAGGTCCTGAGTAATAAAATCCCCGCTTCCAGAAAAATAAATAAAATACAATTATTAGTATACGTTTGTAGTCCACAATGATTACATTCATCACGGGGAGTTGGTGCAGATACACAACTCATCTCAATTCTTTACAGTTCCTTTTGGCCAGATTTTGACAAAAGAGGTGAGTGTTCTTTATACTGGTTCTGGCTCTTCAAGGCGGAAATGACTGTTTATTTTTGGGGTGGGCTCCCTGCTTTCTATGGTTTTATCAAGGCCCAATGTACACGGGCAGTCTGGAGCCCAGAATGAGCCCACAGAGAACAAAAAATAGAAAAACTTGGTCAACGATGACGAAATGTGTTCCTTTTATGGTAGCGATGAGAAATGGGAAAATTGAAGGCCAGAAACTGTGCCCCTGTCAGAAAAGAGACAAGAAAGAGCAGTGAGAGGGAATGACGAAGAAGAAACAGCAAGAGAAGCATATGAAGAGGATGAATTGGCAGAAAAAGCTGAGGCCGGCAGAGGAGAAACTAGAAGGGCTGAAGTCAACTGAGGCTGACCATTGGGGAGTGGACTGCAGTGAGGGGACAGGCGAGTCCAGGCTGGGGAGATCAGATTCAGTGGGATTTTCCACTGATGGCCACCACCCCCGAAGGTCTGGGAGATCTTCTGTCTCCTCCCAGCCACACAACTAACCGAACTAGCAACTGCCTTTACACTGGAAGGAGGGGCTTCCAAAGAAGAACCCCACAGACAAATCCTGCAGGTGACAGGCATACCCATGCCCTGGGATGGGTGCTCAGGTTCCAAATGGGCAGAACGAGGTGCGGCTCATGCAAGCTAAGTGTAGAAAACCTAAGGACACAATGAGAAATCTTAGTAGGTCTACAAGGAAAACTATTTCTTCTCCTTGAAAATACTCATTGGGAATCAGAAACCAAGGGTGGGGTCTCTTAAAGGTTGCTTTAAGACAACTGGAGCTTGTCAGGTCTTTCTGACACGCGCTAAGCATTGCTGCTCACATCTGTGTGGTAGCACTGACCACGCCTACTTGTGAACTCCTGGAAGAGGTGAAGTGGTAGCAAGGGACTGTGACTTGGGTGGCTGAAGTGACCTCAGCCTGCGGCCACTTCAGCAAGCACTGGCAGGGCTCTAAACACACCTCAAAAAGCCACTCCGTCTCCTGAAGCCTTTCTACCACCTCTGAGGTAGGAAGCTACTGCTCATATTCCTAAGGAGTGGTTCCTGCCTGGGAGGGGCAGGGCAGGGATCAGCCCTTACTGTCTACTATTCACGTAGAATAAAACCTGGGCCTATAGATAGCAGAGACTCGACCCCTCAAAATAAAACACTTTATCCCGGTGGAAGAAATCACTGACTTGTAAGGCAACTATTCTGGGACTCAAGGCCGCCTGTGGCTGCAGTTGGACTCTCACCCTGATGCTGACATTTCCCCCCCTTTTTTCTAGACTCCCAGTGTCTCGGTCCTGTCCATAGGAAGGTGGTCACGGGCCTTGAAGGCCTGGGGACACAGCAGGGAGGCCTTCATGGTTACTCCCTCCATTTTGCTCTGAAGATTTCCTCTCCCTATTTTAAAAATAGGAGACATTTTGTATTGGGCTATTTTTAAAATAATAAGTAAACTTTTAAATAAGATATCCATACAGCTTTTCAGTCATATTAAAAAGAATAAAAAATTGGAACGTGATTCTGAGATCTGCAGAGTGAATAACATCTCCCACCCACTGCATCTGTCTTCTGTGAGCACTGGGTCCAGAACTCTTGATGCTTGTTGCTTTTTTTAAAAAAAAACATCATTGCAAGGATCATCTGATCATTATCAAATATTTGGGGCTGTGGAATAGAAGCTCCTCTTGCTTCAGTGCTGCTACTGGGGGACAGGGGGTAGGGATTAGAGCAGTCTCTATTTTCTGGAACACTTACAGTCGACAACTGAAAATGCATGCTGGCAGGAAGTGTTTGAATTATTAAGATGAACATAGCATTTGCCCTGCAGAAACGTTCCAAGAAAATCTCTCCTAGAGCCAGAGTATGATTACGGCAGGGACTCGGCTCAAGGAGCAAGCTGCAGAGCCCTATCTTTCAGAATGCCTACGGATTACTAGACATGGATTATCTGATGCCAGCATCCCAGGGTGGCTTTGGTTAGTTTATTCACAAACAGAGTACAACAGAAATGCGAGAGGGAAAGACCCACTGTCAGTGCAGGAGGCCCTGAAAACAACAGGGAGAAGTGACTAGTTTGCTGACCAGCTAGGAAGCAGAGATCCAGCAGGGGAGGCCATAAAAGGTCACAGGTTTGGGGATAAGATTGCCTGTCACCATGAGATACTCCTTTCATGGCACAAGCCTGTGTCCTCTGACATCAAGGAAAGGAGAATTCTCCAGACCTTCAGGATCTCTGTAAAGAGCATTAAAAAAAAAAAAAAAAAAAAAGAGCATAAAAGCCACTCATAGGAGAGCAGCTGTGTTCAGATAAAAAGAATGGATAGGATAGAAAGATGTCACTTAAAACGTTGAGAATTGATTGAAGTGTGGTCCTATCTTTAGGGTTTTCTAAAAAATAAAGAGGCTGCTTAGAAAACAGGCCTGAGTGACCACCTTTTCTGTTAGGCAGTGTCTTGCTACATTGTCTAGGCTGATCTTGCACTCCCAGACTCAAAGGATTGTCCTGTTTTGGCCATCTGGGTAGCTGGGACAATAGGCACATGTCACCCTGCCTTGCTTAGTCACTTAATTTTAAGGACACTTTACTTGTGGCCAGTTTCATGGCACAAGCCAAAGTGGTGGGCACAGGTTTTGACCTCAAGTTCGTGTTTAAGCCGACTTTAACTTTGTCTCTGTGATGCATGACTTGAGAGGCCTGATGCGATTCAACCAGGGTGACCTTCATTCAAATTTAACTTCCTCAAACCAGCCCCACTAAGAGTCATGCATTATGAATGGCCCTTTTAATAAAGTTTTCAGTCATCTAGCCTCATTCGACTACATTATTCTTGTGTGTATATATGTTAAGGGGCTTCACTGGTTAAAATGTGCATTTAAAAATAATTTCAAAAGTATACCCTATTTCCAGTTGTTCTCATTAAAAGAAAATGAGACCTAGAACCTCAAAGATTAGAAAGGATTTCAGCTTTTTTTTTTTTTTTTGGCAGGACCGGGGGTTCAAACTCATGACCTTGCACTTGCCAGGCAGGCACTTGTGCCACGGAACTATCTCCCCAGCCCCTCAGCTTTTTTCTCTTAACCTTTCAGCATCTTGGTCTGAAAAACCAAGGTCCCTTTTGCCAGCTATGTCTCAAGCTATGACCATGATAAATATAATTTTATTTTTAAAGACTTCAAGTTCATTTCCACTTGGAAAATATGGAAAGAAGCAAATCAAAATGCTTATTGGGGGGCTGGGGAGATAGCACAAGTGCGTACCTGGCAAGTGCAAGGTCATGAGTTGGAACCCTGGTCCCACCAAAAAACAACAAAAAAAAAGAAAAAAATGTTTATTAAGAAACAGGAAATGGAGTTGGGGGGGATAGCTCAGTAGAATAAGCACTTGCTTGGCAAGTGCAAGGTTCTGAGTTCAATCGCCAGTACCGCAAAAAACAAACAAACAAACAAACAGGAAACGGTGCCCCAAAACTCTTGGATTTGAAAGCATGCAGATGACTGACAGTGCACCCAACTTTCTTGGAATTACAAGCACATGTAGCCTCTCACGTAAGGGGCGGCGTTAATTCTGCAGAGCATGAAGACTCAGCCCCCACGGGGCCTTGGCCACCTTCAGTCCCTCACTTACAGCGAGGGAGGACAGAAGAGTTTTGTCCTTTAGAAACATAAAGATGTGTGTCTCAAGAGCAGTGCTCAGATTGTCTGAGCACCTCTGCGATGACTGAAATGAAGCACTGTGCATGGAGATGCTTTTCAAATCCTTTAGAGAAATGACAGGCAGGAGAAAGTGGCTTTTCTGTGGCAGAAATTTTTTTTTTTTTTTTTTTTTTTTGGTCTTTTTGAGACAGGGTCTCACTATGCAGTTCAGGCTGGCCTTGAGCTCACTTTTGTAGCCCAGGCTGGTCTCGAACTTGTACCAATCCTCCTGTCTCAGCCTCTCAAGTGCTGGGGTTACAGGCACGTGCCACCATGCCCGGCTCCAGAAATTGTATTTGAGGAGGGCTCTCTCTCCCCTTTTCTTCCTTTTGCTTTGTCAGTCTGCCTCTGGACATGGAAGGGTACTTCTCTTATCTCTGGGGAACTTAAAGGACACACACTTTTTAATGCTGTTGGTGGCTACTTCCTGATTCAGCTGAACTGCTCATGGGCTGACAATGTTTGAAGATGCTATTGATACCTTAGGACACTAGGTGAGAAACTGAGAGCAATTTGGAAAACCAGCAATCTTGTAATTGACATCGTTTAAAAAATGTTCGGTTTTGGTGCTGAGAAATAAACCCAGTACCCCTCAAATTCTAGTCAAGTGCTCCACCACTGAGCCATATAATCCTAGTCCTAATGACTAATTTTATCTAGTTATCTACTTATTTTATTTATTTTTTTGAGACAGGGAATCACCATGTAGTTCTGATTGGTCTGGAACTCACTGTGTAACCCAGGCTGGTCTTGAAATCATGGAGGTCCTCCTGCTTCAGCCTCCCAAGTGCTGACATCATAAGTATGTGGCACCATGTCCAGCAATTATTAATTTTATGGGGAAAATATGCTAAACACAATAATTTTATAGTAAAATAAAATTATAGATGATACCATACTTTTTGTATTTTCATGCTAGGAATTAAACCCAGGGTCTTATGTATCCTAAGATAGGACTCTGTGATCTAACTATACCCTGGTGTCTGCTTCCATATTCTTAAATAATTTTTGTTTGTACAATTTTAATTAAATAATAACCTAAGTTTTCTCTAAATGCCCCATTCCCATGGCTTTGGTTCTTTATACTGACAAGCAGTTTTGGTGACTTGTTTATTTATTTATTGTCTTTTTGAGACAGGGTCTGGCTGTGCAGTTCAGGCTGGCCTTGAGCTTACTTTTGTAGCCCAGACTGGTCTTGAACTCATACCGGTCCTCCAACCTCAGGCTCCCAAGTGCTAGGATTATAATCCTGTGCCACCATGCCTAGCAATTCATCTCCTCCTTTTTTTTTTTTTTGTGGAACCGGGGGTTGAACTCGGCCCTGCCCTTGCCAGACAAGCTCTTATTCCACTGAGTTATCTCCCCGGCCCCCTGTTTTTGTGACTTGTGATTGCATAAATACTTAGGATCCTTAAGCAGCAGGGAAGCAGGGACAGTCAAGTCTGTAAAAGTCTCTGCAGGTCTAGAGTTCCTTCACAACCCAGAGGGGCCCAGAGTTGCCCCTCACTGCAGTCATGTTTTGGATAGATGCCTAGTAGATATTGGTTGACTGGCATGTCTGGGCACAGGTCTTTGCTGAGGTTCTTTGAAAGTGTGCTTGCTGTTTATTAAGTGCCCACGATGGGCCAGAGAGTCAATGAATCTCAGAGCCGGAAGGGATTTTAGAGGTGACCTGATCCAACCCCTTCATTCTGTAAACAGGGGAACTGAAGTCCAGAGAGAAGGGCCCTGCCCCTGGTCAAACACATAGTGCAGTGCTTGCTTAAGGAGAAACATGACTTGCGGCAGGGGCCTCTGCCGGAGCTCACAGCTCCTTGGGCCTCCTCAGACCTTGGTCCTGGGCTCCAGATGTTTGTAATTTAATCATACAAAAGTTTTGTCATTTAAGGTACTGTATTTGTGCAATCAGAATGATGGTGTCTGAGCCGGGCGTGGTGGCTCATGCCTGTAATCCCAGCACTCGGGAGGCTGAGGCAGGAGAATTGGTGGGAGTTTGAGACCAGCCTGGGCTACAGAATGATGGTGTCTGTTTTGTGGGTTTGGGGGAAGACTGGAATTAAACAAGAGAAAATAGTAGAAAAATGAGGGCTGGCCAAATAGCTGAATGGATTAAAGCTCCTGCAAGCAGGCACAGGAGCAGGGATTCCATTCCGGGCCTGCTGTGCGGGGCCCGCCTCTGGGGCGCACTGAGATATTGAGACTGGGTGTGGGGGCTATTGCTGTAATCCCAGCTCCTAGGAGGGTATAAACAGGTGGATCACTGGAGTCTGATTTATTAGTAAGACCCTGAACACCCCTTACGTCCTTCTCTATAATGCATAAATAAATAACTAAAATGAACACCTGTGTATACATTTTATTTTTTTGTGTGAGTACATATTTTGATTTAACTTTCTGTTTTACTTTGTCTCCTCTCAAAAGTATTAAGAAGCTTTTTTGGAAAGGCAAGGTAAAACAGCTGAGAGAAGTACTCACAAAAGCATGAAAAATAACATAAATAGGAAATAAAGAGGTTAAAGTGAATTAGAAATGTGGGATGTTAATGTAGAAAATATATGTCAGAAAGCACTAAAGAAGTGCTAGGGACAGGTCATAAATTCTCTGGCAAGCCTCAGAGAAAACAGAAAAGCATGGATGGTTGGTTCCCCAACTCACAATTCCCAGTTAAGAAGCTCACCAGCCCTGAAAAAGCACAACTCTACTAATGAGGCCTGCGAGAAAGCTCTCCTGTGCATGATCACACAACCTGCAGTACTGAAGGACAAACTGGAATCGGAGTCTTTTTAAGGAGCTGGGGATCATCCTGTTCAAAGCCCCCTGAAGAACTGGAGCAGAGGCTCCATCACAGCCCTGGGTGTCTGGGCACGGGGAGGGAGCCAAGGGGCCTCTTTTACACACAGAGGGCCTTGGGAGGAGGTGGAGAGGGCAGGGGACACTGCCCTGGGGAAACAGATGCCCTTTTACCTTACTGTGAAGTCATTTTCCTCCTCCCCATGGTGCAGGTCCCAAAGGATGGCCTGGGTGTGGGATCGTCCAAGTTGGTGCCTCAGCTGTCCTGACCACTTGGCATGAAGCTTCTCCAGCGCTCAGAAGGGAGGCCTGTGAGAGGGAGGGCAGGACTCGGGGCCAGCTTCTGAGGGCTGTTTATTTTGACTGGCTGACAGGATTGGTCAAAAGGTGCAGGAATTATGCCCTTGGGTAAAAAGCAGGACACGTTTAAAGTTAAATTACTAGTATGATCAGGGGAGGCCAGTGGAGCACTTGGCAAGAGCAGAGGTGAAGGAGGCCACTACAGGGCCCAGGAGCCCATCTCACCCTTTTTTCCTTAGGAAAACACAACAGAAAACTCTTGGGATCCCTTTTGACCTGAACAAATTTGAGCTAGTTTCCAAAAGGTGATTTGCAGCCTAGATTCTATCTCTCATTTGATCAGCTGGTCTTCTGGTCTACCGGGAAGAACAGTAAAAGAGGAACTTTGGTTAGCTCAAAATATTTAGGATTATATTC
This sequence comes from Myocastor coypus, assembly GCA_004027025.1. Classification (NCBI taxonomy): domain Eukaryota; kingdom Metazoa; phylum Chordata; class Mammalia; order Rodentia; family Myocastoridae; genus Myocastor; species Myocastor coypus. The sequence goes on from PVJA010014246.1 coordinate 23,690, forward strand.
CACCTTACAAAGGAAAAGAAATACATATTCAGATAAAAAGTAATGTTTTTAGCCGGGCGTGGTGGCTCATGCCTGTAATCCCAGCACTGAGGCTGAGGCAAGAGGATCGCTGTGAGTTCGAGACCAGCCTGGGCTACAAAAGTGAGCTCAAAGCCAGCCTGAACTGCACAGTGAGACCCTGTCTCAAAAAGCCAAAAAAAAAAAAAAAGTTTGCGGCCCAGCGGGATAGCTCAGTGGTCTAAAGCGCCTGCTTGGAAAAGCTTGGGCAGCTTCAGGGACCACGGTTCGATCCCCAGCACCACATGCTGCGCCAGCCCTTGTGGCAGGGTGAGCCGGCCATAATAATGA
>PVJA010014246.1:24137-47915 GCA_004027025.1 Myocastor coypus
TTTTTTTTTTTTTTTTTTTTTTTGTGGGACCAGGGTTCGAACTCACGACCTTGCACTTGCCCAGCAGGCACTTGTGCCTCGGAGCTATCTCCCCAGCCCCTGTATTTGGTTTTTAAAAAATCTTATTTATTTGGTACAGGGTCTCTCTCTACAGCTTGGACTCATAGTGATCCTCCTGTCTCAGCTTCCTCAGCACTGGGATTATAGGCATATGGTACTGGGGATTGAAGCTGGGGCCTTGCACTTGCAAGGTAGGTACTTAGACTGTTGAGCCATCTCCCTACCCCGTGTGTGTATTTAGATTGTTATGGTTTATGTCTAGTTGTCACCCCAAAGCCTCATGCAGTCACGGGGTGGGGACTTCTAGAGTTTGAGACTTGATTCATGATCCACTGGGATTATGTGTTTTAGTACTGATGAGATTACCAGTCTGAGTACTGCTGGGAATTATAGGTGTGGCCTGAGGCGGATAGGCTAAGGCAGAGAGCCTGATGTAATTTAAACAGGGACAGAGAGACAGACTAGTGCTGTTGCTCTCTGCTTCCCTGGTTGTTCCATTGCCTCTGTCATCATTGTTGCTGTTCCGCTATCATGAACTGCTGCTCTCTGCCATATGCCTTTCTGCCTTGGAGCCAGCCAAATATGGACTGAAACCTCTAGTAACTGTGAGCTAAATAAACCTTTCCTTCCTTCATTTTGAGTGATGGGTATTTGTCTCAGCAATGAGAGAAAGGTAACTAAGGCATAGATCCATCCAAACATTTCCAGTTTTTGTTTCTATTATTTTATACATGATTAAAATTAGAGAACTGACTTATTTGAAAATCAATTTCAAGTTAAAAGATAGTTCCTAGATTTGCTTCTTGTTACCTTTCTCTAAGTCTGGAAGGTTGGATTTCCTTTATAAAGAAGTCTATTAGGTTTGATAATAAGGTCATGATGCCAATTTATCACAGCTCTCCCAGAACTTAACCCTTTAAGTGAACATCCTCTCATAAGGCATCTTGGGAAGCAGTGACATAATACCATTGTGCCTCTTATTTTTAATGCTTCTGATTTGGCTCACAGTGTATTTGGAATTCTTGCGCAATTATTTCCTGGGCCTTTAGCACCTTCTTTTGTGCATTATTGTATTGATAAATTCTTCTCCCTTGGGAGTGGTTTGATACTTAGAAACTAAAGTTATCAGAGGTTGAGTCAAATGAGTAAGGTGAGTGATCTTTCCAGCCAGCAATATTGTTTTCGTTTAAGAACCTACTGACTTCAAAATGTAATGAAGCTTATTTTTCATGCAGCAAAAAGATCCAAAAGAAGAAATGTTTAGAGGAAGGGAGATTTACCCTCTCTGAATTCCAACAAATGCTATCATGTGCAGAGGAAAATGATCTCCACAGGACTAAGTTCAAATAGGATCTTCTGGATTGTAATTACACTTCTGGTGGCCAAAAGGCATTTCTTTCATAAGCTCCATAATGATGCCACTCTCAGTTTCTGGCAAAGCAGTACGTGTCCCATATTCAAATATAAGACAGTCACCAAGGCAAATTGTTCTTAGGCAATTAATTAACTAAACCTACACTTACCATTATCTCAAGATGTGGAAGGCTGCTTCACGCTTTGATTGCCCTGTTACTCATTTGTAATGTTCCTTCTATTCATTTCAGCTCTAACGTTCTTTCCCTCGTTTCTACATCAATCTAGTAGCACAAAAGAGAAAATTAGGCGGCCCCATTGTCAGCACAGATTGTTAATATTTCTGAAGGTTGCATACAGAGTCACATGGAGCTCTCTGAATTCTCAAGCTGGCATAATATTTTAAGTGCAAACTATAACTCCTCTCAATGTTCTTTTTACTATGTTTCTTATATCTGACAGCAAAAGATTGCATGCTTTTTTAAAAAAAATTCAAGGATTTTAGTAAACAGCTAAGAGGCTCAACAATTTGTCCTTTATGTTTTCTGCACAAATTCTTATTTCCTCCTCAGAAACTGACATATATAAATGGCGAAGCTGGGAAAAAAGTACAAATAGGTGCATGGGTATTTTTTGATATTTTTGCTGCCTTGCTGTTCATTAGTATTCTTATTCCTTGAAGACTAATTTCCCTTCTGTCACCTAAGTTATTATTATTATTATTATTATTATTATTATTATTATTATTATTATTATTGTTATTTTGTCCCTTTGGGTTTCATCAATTCTGAATATTCTGCAAAAGGTAAAACTGAATACTATCTGTTGTCTGTGTGTAATTATGCTGCCATTTGACCAAGAAAAGAGGAGTGCAGGGAGTTGCTTGCGAACATTGCTCACCGGTGCCCAGGCTCTCTCTGGAAATAGAATCAAAACCCAGTGACATCGCTCATCTCTGGGAGAGAAAAATGGGGTGGTGTGGGGGAGCAGGGGCCTTGACCCCATACATTATTTTTTAACCTTTGGATTTCTGAACCATGAAGAGTGCCAGGCCAATTACCAATTAAAACCAAAGTAAAATATCTGCAAGTTTGGAAAAAGGAAGAAAAGAACAGAAACAGGAAAAATAAAACAGTATTTTCTGATTTGGAATTTGCTGTGAAGATTTTATTTGCTTATTTATTTATTTATTTATTTATCTATTTAGTATTTTGAGGGAAGGGTCTCCAGGGTATTCAGGGTTTCACTACTAGATCAGACTTGTAGTGATCCACCTGTTTACAGCCTCCCAAGAGCTGGGATCACAGGTGCACTACCACTCCCAGGCTCAGCTGCCAGTGCACCCTGGGGGAAAACCTGGGGATTGAACCCCTGGCCTTTGCACCCACTTGTAGGCACTTTAATCTGCTGAGCTATTTGTCCAGCTCTTGGTGTGAAGATTTTAAAAGATCTTTTCCTTATTAGTACATGTTGGCAATATGAACTAATTGCCTTTATCTTGGAAGATTGGTATGTAGACGTATTGCATTGTAATCATTCCATTCTTTTTCCCTGTAATTTTATCTCTTCACTTCTTTCTCCCTCTGGCCTATAGCTTTTAGCTTCTATTGATCCAGTGGGAGCTGAGAATCCACAGGTGGAACCTAAAATATAATCAGCTTTTGGAATTATATGTCCTCAAACTGTCCCTAGACTGTAGGGTCCTCAGGTGTCCTTCACAGAACAGAGGCAGAGGCCACCCCTTTCTGGTTTGCCAACCACAGCCGTATCTTGAACAGAGCTTGATGAACGTGCTAGAAGCCACACCCTCCTTGGAGTTCTTCTGACCTGTGTTTTTCCCACCGCGGCATCTTCCCACCATGTGGTTCTCTCTTTGTTTGGCCAACTCTTACTGACTCTGGAGACCGAGTGGCTCATGCTAGGGGTTGCCGTTTCCCTTAGTGGAGGAGAGGAAGCCTTCGAGGGCGGGGACAGGTGAAGGCGGCCTCCTGGCCTGAATTCCTTCGTCCTCTCAGCATCCTAGACGACTTCCTGCTGCATGCTTCTCAGCGTGTGGTGCAACAAATGCCTGTGGCTGGACGAATCAGTCTCAGGTGCACATCACATCCGCTTGCTCTACCTTCCCCCCTTGCTAGAAGAGCCTGCAACACATCTAGGGACTGCTATTTTTCCAGGTTTCTGGGATGGAGTGGTGGGATTTCCCCAGCAGGCCACCCCACATGTGTTCCATTGGTACACACTGGGTGTCTGTTTGGTTGAAGGATGTTGATATTTTCTTGCCACCTGATGGTAAATCATTCTCTAAATTGAGTTTGAGTAAAAATCCTGGATAAAAAATAATAAACTCAAATCTGGTTCTTGTGCTTCTTTTTCAATGATATAATAGAAATAATGACAGTTTTTGAGAGCTAAACCATTAAAATATACTATAGAAAATGTACATTTATTTATTTATTTATTTATTTATTTATTTATTTTTTGTCTTTTTGAGACAGGGTCTCGCTATGCAGTTGAGGCTGGCCTTGAGCTCACTTTTGTAGCCCAGGCTGGTCTCGAACTCGCACCAATCCTCCTGCCTCAGCCTCCCGAGTGCTGGGATTACAGGCGTGAGCCACCACGCCCGGCTTCTATTTATTTATTTATTTATTTATTTAGTGAAACTGGGGGTCAAATTCAGGACCTTGTACTTGCCAAGTAGGCACTTGTGCCCCTGAGCTATCTCCCCAGCCCAGAAAGTGTACTTCTTAAGTATGCTTATACAATACAATTGGGAAAGTCGATGATAACATAACTATGCAAAAAAACCTTTTGAAACACTGGAGAAAAACTGCACAAGATGATGTTTCATGGGAGTACGTTGCACTTAGGGTTTACAAAAATCCACATCATAAATGCAGGGAGAGTGGAAGAGATGCAAGCATAGACATTGTTCATGAGGAGAGATGACCGTTGCTTTAACTGCCTCGGATGTTCAGTAAAGTCTCACAGTGAGACTGGAACATTCTATACATGTTGACTACTTGAAAACGAAGACATCACATTCCGGGCTCAGAAAGTAAAAGCCCTTCTGCTCATTCGGATCAGTCTCAGCACCGGGGAGACTTGCTAAGAAAACTCACAGGCCAGAGTGCAACCAGGACAGGGATTCTCAAATTATGGGTTGCCACTGGTGAATGCATGTGAAGTTTGTTGAATGGATGGCAGCTGCAGCAAGACAAACAGCTAGCAGTGATAGTGCACACTTGTAATGCTAGCAACTTCTGAGGTTGAGGCAAGCCCGGCTGAGGCAAGCCCGGGCAATTTAGCAAGCCTATGTCTCAAAAAAAAATGGAGATGTAGCTCTGGCTCCTAGTTCAATCCTCAGTGCTACAAAGAAACACAAGAAAAAAAATGAAAAGAAAAGAAAGAAAAAAGAATACCATGGTGCAGAAGAAAACAGAGCTGAACTGGAAACTATATGAGCTCATTTATAATAGCTAGTTAAGCTAAATATTACTTCAAGAAATTTTTGTTCTATGTGTATACTGGTCTTGTAATAAATGGATTTTTGTGGGTCATAGTCAACCCAACTTGAGAAACATTAATCTGCAAAATATCCAGATGGTGAGAAAGATGAACGCCCAGTCATTCAAGGAACAGCTGCAACAATGAGGAATGTTTAGCCAGAAGACTTAGAGGTGACATACAAGCTCTCTTCCATTGGTTGAAAGCCTGGCATGGCCAGGAGAGAATGGCTTTGTTCTCTGTTGTCACAGGAGATAAGGTTTCAAAGGAAGGAGTTTTTAGATCATTATCCAGATGAACCATTCAACAATTGGAGCTGTCCATCAAAAGACCTGAAAAATAACCCACTCAGATTCTTCAGCATGAGACCGATGACCCTCTGTCAAGACCACTGAAGCAAGGTTCCTATAGGCGCTGGGAAGGAGGTTGGATAAGACAGCTTTGAGTGTTCATTTTGTCCCAGGGGTTTGTATGAATTTGTAAGGGGGACCAGCAATTGATTGAGCAGAATTTTTAACCATCTGGTTATTCCTTATGAAACATGCAAAAATGCAACTTTCGAGGACTGGCCAGATAGCTCAGCAGACTAAAGCATGACCAGGGTTTGATCTGGGCATGGTAGCGTTCACCTGTAATACCAGCACTTGGGAGGGTGAAAACAGGAAGATCACTAGGTGTCTGATCTGTGTGGCAATCCTGTACTAAGTACATTAGAAAAATTTAAAAACTAATTTTCTGATTTGCTAATAATTTGGATGCTGTCACACATCTTAACATTTAACTTTTGGACATGGTGTACTTGTTTTGCAGGTGAAATTACTAAACTCAGCTGTATATAGTCAATTAGATAAACTGAACCTGACATCATGTAAATGAAAGGCAGTTTCTTTATTTTATTTCCTTTTTTTTTTTTTTTTTCCAGAACCAGGGGTTGAACTCAGGCCCCTGAGCTTATCACACAAGCACTTATTCTACTGAGCTTTCTCACCAGCCCTTGGCAGTTTCAAGAAAATTTGACGAAAGGACAGCCTAGTGCCTCTGCTTCCTCCTCCTTCCCCTCTTCCTTCTACTTGGGTGGATTTGAACTAGGAAGTGGAAAACATATATAGAGAGTGGTAGAGTCTGGTTTCCAGAAACCATGCAATATTCAAATATCTCTAAAGTGTTTCTTTTGTAGGACAGAAAGAAAGAAGCATCTGTTTCATCCATGCTAGTGTTATTTATTCATTATATTTGGTTGAACTCAATCGTAATTGAGAAACCTGGGATTTCTCTTTCTTGGGCATTGGGTAACCCACTTTTATTTTTTGTGACACTGATAGGATGCCAGGTCTTCTGAAGGTAGAATTTTTACATGTTGATGGATTTTACAGTGGTAAAACGCTCAAAAGATAGCTCCTATCTGGCTAGTCTCAGAGTTCAGATGGATGTATTAGCCCTGTTAGTGTATTGAATGCTCCCTTTTGTGGTGGACACAGTCAATGACACCCCAAAAGATCCTTTTTAGTATTCTCAGAGAAGTGAACCCAGCCTTAGTTTTTGACTCATACAGATCATTTTAGCCTTTTTCTCTTAATCTAGTCTAAGATAAACCTTGCAAACAGATTGGACCTTGGTTTAACACCTATTTGGGTTTAAGTCCAGCATGTGCCCCAAGTGCCTCATATTTTCAGAGGTGGGGTTTAAGAAGCTGGTTGGATCACGGGGGCACTGGAGTCATGTGTGGATTCACACAAGGCTGAATTCAGGGCTTTGTGCTTTGGTGAGAGGTGGCTGCTTCCTTAGAGGCGGTCGCTAAGGCTGTGACCAGAGAGGTTCCACCTCCCTGCTCTGCTCCTCCCTTCTCTCTCTGCTTCCTGTGTACCATGAGGCCCTCCCACCATGTTGTTCCTGTCTCAGAGTGGCCAACCAGGGTTATATCTGGGAGCCAAGAAAAACTGACAAGACAGCCTCTTCTTTTTTAAATTCTTTCTTTCTTCCTTTTTTGACTACTTAATGCAATTCAGTGGAGTTTTACATGATAGTGACATGGGGCAGGACTAGCATTCCAGAAAATTCTGACAACTTGAGAAAATCCTTCCTGAGTAAAGTCTGAGTTGCTCGTGGAGTCTTGACACAATCAGTCTGGTTTAAAGATAATTGCAGAGTCCTGGAGCAAAGAGTAAAGAATGACGAATGAGACACAAAGATGGAATTTTCTGTGTTGACTGCCATCATCTCTTTTGAGAGTCGCAGGAAGTAGACTCTTTTAAATCTTCTTGTCTGCTGGGCATGGTGGTGCACGCTGGTAGTCCCAGCACTTGGGAGGCTGAGGCAGGAAGATTGGCGTGAGTTCAAGACCAGCATGGATAACAAAAAGTGAGCTCAAGGCCAGCCTGAACCGCATAGCGAGACCCTGTCTCAAAAAGGCAACAACAACAAAAATCTTGTCAGTCTGCTTCCATAGCCAGACTTACAACTTTATCCAGTGACTTAAATCTGTTTTATCGGAAGGTAGGGGTTTGTGTGTGTGTGTGTGTGTGTGTGTGTGTGTTGCTAGGGATCAAACCCAGAGCCTCATATATGCTAGGCAAGTGCTTTACCGTTTTTCCTGAAAGGAGACTGATTTCTGATTGTGAGAAAACTACTACTCATGGTAATATTGAGTGGCCTCTCCTGTGATCATTGGGAATCAATTTCATACATTAGAAGTTGGCATTATACACTCATGACTTTAATAAATTTATAAAATTAGAACAGAGACAAATAGCTCAGTGGACTAAAGTGCCTGTTTAGACAGTCTCAGGGACTGGGGTTCAATCCCCAGCGTGCCGTGCCAGCCCTGCTCCTGGGGCATGCTGAGATGGCAACTGAGACAGTGTGATGGCGTGCGCCTGTAATGCCAGCACTTGGGAGGCTGAAAATAGGATCACTACCAGTCTGATCCATGTAGTGAGACCCTGTAGACCTGTACTAAAATACATTTTTAAAAATTAGAACAGAGAAAACTTATTAGACAGACCATGGTTTTGAGTCTGTGATTCACACTAAAACAAGAGTCTTGATAATGTCAAAAGAGTAAAAGATTTATGGCATTATAGAACCTTAATCTAAAATCAAAGGTTGTGCCAAGAATTTCTTTAAAAATTTCATTACACTTTAGGATAAAAATGCACATCTTGTAATGATATGCTATGTATGTACCATGGTAGAAAAATAATTATAGTCCACCGAGAGGCATACGTAACCTAAAAATATTTCTTTCAAAGCCAATCCAGAATCTATATAAGAAAATTCCATATAATGAGATGTGATTAAAAAAAATACAGCAGATACTTAAACTCTAAAAGTTAGTCACAGGAAAAGGCAGACTGCCATTAATCCCCCTTGGGACTCAGAAAACAAAACTCCAAAGCCTTAACATTTTGACCTGTTGGATGCTTTGAATTGCAGAAGCACCGGAGCATGGAGGCTGCTCGGAGCCTTTGTGCTCCTGTCTCTCTCTCTTCTGTCTTCTCTAGAAGCAGAGAGACGGGGCTCTCACTGGCATTGGCGTGCCTAATGGAGGGACATTCTTTCCAAGGGCTGTAGTGACTCGTAGCCCTCTCTCTCTAAGCTCCTCCAATGGTGAAGAATAATTCTCAGGAAAGAAGACTAGAGCCCAGTGAAATTTGTCTCAGGGCCATTGGGCCTCACTTTCTACTTTTGTAGTGGTCCATGAAATGATAAATCTGTATGTCCTTTCTCCGAGTAATCTGTCTGTTATCACTTTATTTCAGCAGACTTGATTATCAAACCTTCAGAGGTCGGATTGAAATTATCACTCCTACACATCTAAAATGTTCCTCTCTGTTCTTTTTTCTTTCTTTCTTTCCTTCTTTCTTTCTTTCTTTCTTTCTTTCTTTCTTTCTTTCTTTCTTTCTTCTTTCCTTCCTTCCTTCCTTTCTTTCTTTCTTTCTTTTTTTGTCTTTTTGAGACAGGGTCTTGTTATGCAGCTCAGGCTGGCCTTGAGCTCACTTCTGTAGCCCAGCCTGGTCTTGAACTTGCACAGATCCTCCTGCCCCAGCCTCCCAAGTGATGGAATTACAGGCATGCACCACCACTCTCAGCTCTGCCTTTCTTAAAAGAAAAGAAAGATGTCATTTTTCAGATTGAACTCTTTCAGGATTTTCCCTCAGTGGATATCTTTAACAAGAGAGACATGTGATAAAGCCAGTTGCTAAATATCCACAGAAGGTAAGGGGGTCCAGTAGTTAGAATACAAAGCCTTTATATCGTATTTAGCATCACTTGGGGCCAATGAGATCTCACATTACTTCAGATTTCACCAAACCTAAGGGAAAAACAATATTTCATTCTTAAAGATAGTAAAAGTCATTATCTTGACTTACAGGAAATCCATTCTTGGGAACATAAATCTTTTTTTCAGAATAAGAATGATTTTTAAGCTTTGGCAGCTCACTTATAATTGCTTTAATGTAATAAAATTCTGATGGAACAAAAGCATAGGAGCACATACACCAGTGCTCAGTGAGATAAAACTTTTTGGCTCCATCTGTATGTGATCACTACAAAGGGCCAAATCTAATATAAATGAGATGTCTCTCAAATTCTCCCAGCTTGAAGAACTTATCTTATAGGAGTTTGCTGACACAGAGCAAACTCCTGAAGCCAAATGATTCACGCTCAGCCTCCCCCTCCCAGGTGACTCCACCCAACATGGTCACCAAATACGGCAATCCTGGTGACTTGAGCTTTCCTCCTGTTTACCGGAATTGTTTATGAACAGGATGATTTTTAAAGGGGGAGCTGTTTCTACGGAGGTGTCACTTCCTTCTTGACTCTCTTGAGCCAAGCAGCCAGGGAGAGGACTGGAACTTTGTAAGACAGTGGTTCTTAAACTCAGAGCATGGGAGTCGTAAAGGTTCATTGGCCTGGGTGTTGAGATTTTAAAGGTCCCCACGTGATTGTGATGTGTGTGGCTAGGGTGGGAGGAAGTCTTGAGAACTGCTGTTAGAGTGAAGAATTTGGGATCGCTTTCTCCAGGAAGCCACAGACAGAAGTACAATTAGCAGTCACTGATTGCACTTTGGCTGAGCCGAGCACTCTCCTAAGCGCTTTACATCCATGATGTCATTGTGTCCCCACCACAACAGTGTCTCAAAGGCCTGGTGATATTCTTCACCATCAGTTGAATACAGCAGATATGAACTGAACACCAGTATTGTTCTAGGCACCCCTGCAAATATAAGGGTGAGTAAGGCACAGTTCATGCCCTTGGAAAGCTAATAATTGGAGATGAGATGATAACGAAGATTCATTATACTCTCAGTGTAATGGAGAATACTTTTGGCGAGGTAGTACAAATTACTAACAAAGCTGAGGAGAGAGGAGGCATACAGCATGTGGGGAGTATCTAAGAGTATCCAGTTGAGTGTTGGTGGAGTATGCTCATACTGATTTCAGAGAAACTAGAGCTAAATTGTCAGTTCTCTGGGCCTGTTGGCATCAGATTGCTAGCCTGAAATTGGCCGTGGTGGGAAGATTTAGCATGAATTCTTTGATACAATACAAGTCAGAATTGTTTCTGCTGGGGAGATGATGTTAAGTATTTACCAGAAAGCCACTGATGGACCTTAAAAGTTGTGTAAGATTCTACCCACTCAAGAGCTCTGGGAGTGGGATTTACCAGTAGAAGGAACAATATGAGCTGGAGAAGGATTTGGGAAAAACTTCAGGGTTTCACCAATAAAAAGATACGATCTCGTTTGCCTTGGGGGTAAGGAGTAAGTCCAAGAATAACAGTTACAACCGCAAAGCTGAGGGAGGGAAATGCCAAATCTACACCTTTTATGTAAAGGTCTACGAAAGCTCCACATACAGTAGATGCTCAAAAGACACCAAGGGCTCTCTGCAGAAGCTCCATCTGCTAAACAGATGAGATGGCAGAGGAGAGATCAAGAAACTTGATCTGGAAAATGGAACAATGGCATCTTAACAGTTGTCGGGTGAGGTGTGCACTGTTTTTTTTTTTTTTTTTTTTTGTCTTTGAGACAGGGTCTTGCTATGCAGTTGAAGCTGGTCCTGAGCTCACTTTTGTAGCCCAGGCTGGTCTCGAACTCACATCAATCCTCCTGCCTCAGCCTCCCAAGTGCTGGGATTACAGGCATGAGCCACCACGCCCGGCCGAGGCGTGCACTGTTTTGAAGATGGTAACTTCGAGAAGAGAGCATAGCAGTGCCCCTGCAGAAATGAATGAGTAGAACAACTCAAGAAGACTCCCAGGGCCGGTGAGATAGTTCAGCAGTCTAAAGAGCCTGCTTAGGTAAGCCTAGGCAACCTCAGGGACCATGGTTCGATCCCTGGCACCACATGCTGTGCCAGCCCCACCGCCAGGGCAGGCTGAGCCAGCCATAACATAAATAAGTAAAGTTTTTATTTTTTTTTAAAGACTCCCAGATTCTGAGCACTGGCAGGATGTCCATGAGGGCACTTCCTGTTGGCAAAGGTGGAATTTAGGAGAGAAGCTGGCCTGACGGTGTGGTGTGCAGGTCAGTGCCAGGGCTGCTGGCGCAGGTGCCTTTCTGTCGCCTTGCACAACGCACTGGGCTTTAAGGCCCTGCTTTCTCCATCTCTCGCTCTCACCTGGGAGGTCATGCAGCTCTTGACCAGCTCACGAAGGTCAAAGTACAAAGACCGGCCAGGGAAAAAAAGCCTTGCTTTTCTGCTTTTTTTCTCCCCCTTTCTCTCTAGAATCCTACATACTCTGAAGAACATCTTTTAATCCTAGACTACATTAAAAAATTTTTCTGGGTACAGATTGTTCCAATTAAATTCTTAAATGTCAAAAGTTTCTTAAAATAAAACTCCTTAAAATAAACCAAATCAGTTGTTCTGGATTACAGCCAACACAATTCAAAGTACCTAGCCAGATGGGGAGTCTGCAAACCCAAGGTAGGAGCAGTTGTGCGCTGCTCTAGGCCTGGTGGGAAATGCAAAAGGCTTCACGCAGGCCATTTCTCATTTTCAAACTGGTTTTCGAAAGAAAGACTAACATTTGAATAAACAAACGCGCGCTTCCTGTGGCACCTGTTCACATGCGAAACCTCAAAATATGTCTGTGATGCCTGGAAGACAGAAGAAACCCTAGTCCAGGTAGCAAAGCAACTGACTTGATTCTGAGGGCGCCGGTTGCCTGCAGTTCCCTCTGTAACCTGCCTGGAGAGAGGGTTGTGGGAACCAGGCGCACTGCAGTCTCGGCCAGCTGGGAAAGGCAGCTGCAAGATGCAACCTGCCCTGACCCAACTGGAGCAGCGCTGCCGGCCGACTGCAGCCCTGAGGACCTGGGGGTTCCTCGGCAGTGAGAGGACACAGCTGTATTGTACTGAAGACAAATGACCTTCTGTGTGAGCGCTGAACCCCGTATGAAGACTGGCAAATGGTCTTGGTCCCAAGAGCAAATGCGATTTGCTGGGAGGGAAAATTCTTTTAAGGAACCAAGAGGAAAGTGGTGCCATGGCTTGCCATCCAGCTGGGTGGGAACTCTATGGGCTGTCAACACCAATATGGGGGAAGTCGGGCAGAAAATAGCCCAGACCAAGATCAGACAGATGAGATCAGAGGCAAGCGTCCAAGCTGGCTGCAGAGCTGTCTCCACTGCAGGCAGCGGGCAAAGTCAGACAGAGGCACCAAGTCGAAGGCAGGGCAACCCGGGAGCCAGGCATGGACAAGAGCCACTCCCCTTTCCTTGGCTGGCTCACCACTGCTCATCCTGTGGGCCTAGAAGCCCCTGTTACATTCTCTCCTGTCACCCTATAGCACCTAGAAGCGAAGCGATTGCCTTGATCATGGACGTCGTAGTTCTCCCCGAGCAGAGGCATGTGTGACCCCATGTGTGCCTTCTTCAGGGTGCTTCTCCAGGACCTGCTCAACGCCTCCTATTGGTGGAAGGGGAGATGAATAAACGGTGCAAAAGCGGAAGGAGGTGCACAGGGAGGACCGCCAGGAAGAAACAGTCAGAAGGAGGCATTCCAAGGCTTTCTCCTGTTTCAGGTCCCTCGGGGGCCCCCCCGGGCAAGCTGGAAGACTTGAGTGGGCGTGACTGACCTTGATGTGGGCAAGTGACCCACGTGAAGGACACGTGAGGACAGTCAGCCTCAGCGCCAGAAACATGAATCTTCCCCTGGAAAAATAGTTACATTTTAGTTCTTGGTGTTTTAGCTTTTGAAGGGCTTTTTTTTTTTTTTTTTTTCTTTTTTTTCTTTTTTTCTTTCCACAGTGTTTGAGATGAAAACAAGCTGTAACCTGAAAGCACAGCCCTGAAGGTGACGGAATGCTGCAAGAATGCAGCTTGCAGGCAGGCTCCTCGGAACAGGCCGCCTGTCTGAGGGAACGGGCAGGGGAACATTCTCAAGCGTTGCATTTATGCAACAGGGATTTTACCCAAACGAACCTCTGAAAATAAATGATAAATAAATAATAAATAAATAAAAAGGCAAGCATTTACATGAGCTCTGCAAACAAAATCTAATGAGAACCCCCAGAAGGCTACAGGTAAAAGAAACTCTGAGAAGCCTGAATTTTACAGGCACAGACACTGGTCTTTCATTAGCTTTGACACCCACAGAGTTATTGACATGTGTTCTCAAAGCTCAGAGGAATCCAGGAGGACAAAGGAGACTGAGACAGTCGCTTTGGGACTATTAGCTGAGGAGAAAAAGAAGTGAACTTTAACCGTTCAGAAGCATGTGATCTGCAGGTTTGAGGAGTTGGAGGTGCTGTCCCTGGCTCTACCTTCTGGGCCGGCCATGAGAGAGGGCGCTGGGCCACAGGTCTGGTGGCAAAGCCAGAGCTGGTTTCTGTGGAGAAAGTGGTCAGCTCGCAGAGGGTAGTGACCACCCCCAGGAATTTCATCTCTTGCTACAGGTCCTTGTATTCATTCACATATTCACAGATATAAATAGTCACGGATTTCTGTTTTACTTAGATTCTGAGGAATAAAAGTTTGCTCAGCCTAGTTCAAGTGATGAAGCTTGTGGTGAAGAAATCAGCAAATAGGGAGAGTAAGGAAAAGTAGGAAGCAGTCTCTGTGTGTGGACTTGCCAGGCCCCTACCAGACTGGAAGCAAACATCACCATGAATTCAGGGCAGCTGCAGGGACTTCAGGGACAGGGATTTGTATAGCTGCTGTTCTTTACCCTCTTGCTGTTCTTTGAAGAGCTTTCGTCTCCGAGTTTTGACTGTTTCATGTTTCCTCACAACTTCTGCTTGCTCACAGCTCCGAGTCTGACTCAAGGTCTCTGACTGGGCTTCCTGTCCGTGTCTCCCCCACTCCTCTCTCCAGTTCCTAACTCAGGCTCTCAAGAGTCAGCAAAGCACATCCCTAGGACTCCCAGGGCCAGGCCAGGTGCATCCCATCTTCCCAGACCCCAGGGCCAGCAGGGCAGGATGGCTGCAGGCTGCCGGCCGCCTGCCAGGGCAGAAGGTGCTGCCTTCCGGGAAGGGCCTTTTAGGGACAGAACAGGCGTGGTCTTTGCCTCCTCCAGGAAATCCAGAGCTGGCTAAGATCCAGGCTTCTGTGATCCTTGGAGAGTTACTTGATCTTGCTTGTTCTTTGAGGAAAAAAAACAAAAAAACACAAAAAAACAAAACCAAAACAAAACAAAACAAAAAAAACCCCCAAAACATCTTTCTTCAGAACAGTGTTAGGAGACTTTCTGTTTTGAAATTTCTGTTCTCTGGTACCTAAAGCTTGTGAGGAGGGTCATTTTGTTCTTTTTAGAGTTGGTTGTCTCAGACCTTCCTCTCAGGGTGGAGAATATCAACTGAAGTCCTTCCTCACATCTTCCAGTAAGTGGTTAACTCTGGGGCAGTCCACTCCTGCTCCTTCTGAAGGGCTAGGGGTGAGGCCACCCATCCATATGGCATCCTCTATTCATTCCTCCTATCCTGATTTACTGGGCATGCCACATGGCAGACATAGTCCCTGCTCTGGGGATACAGTCAGAGAGGGGCTTTCAAGTCTTGAAGTAATTGCGGAGAACTCTAGGGTAAATAATGGAGGAGAGAGTGGGATGGGTCTGGGGGATGCCCTGGCCAGGTACCAAGGTGACCCTGCACATCTGTTCTTGGAGCAGGGGCAATGGAGTGGACGCCAGGAGGAAGGGGTCACAGCAGGCAGGAGACTACTGAGGTCAGGGTTTCTTCTGGGTACTGTACATTCAGCTCTTCTGTACTTCTGAAAAAACCTCGAATTCAATTTGAGAAACAGACTTAGTTACAATAATGGTATTGTGATTATATGGGAGAACAGCCTTCTTCCTAAGAGGTGAAACATTTGGGATAAGATGTCATGGTGTCTACAATTTCCTTTTAAATCTTTTATAGAGAGAGGGACATAATGCCAAAATATTGTCAATTGAGGAAACCAGGTAAAGAATGTTTAAGATACTGTTCTTCCCATTTTCATAACAGGTTTAGAAAGTTTTTAGCCAGCTGTGGCAGTACACACTTGTAATTCCAGCTCTCTTGGAGGCTGAGGCAGGAAGATCAGACATTTCAGCCCAGCCTGGGAAGCCTAGGCAACAGAGTAACTTAGTGAGACCCTGTCTCAAAGTAAAAATCAAATAATAATAAAAAGAACTGGAGATGTTGCCCAGGCTCTGGGTTCATCTGTAGTACCAAAATAAAGAACTTGTAAAAATTTCAGAATGAAAAGTTCCATTCTACTCTTAGGTATCTCCTCGAGAGAAAAGAAAATACATGACCTCACACGGGCTTGTACATGAGTGTTTATAGCAACGTTGTTGCTAACGGCCCCACACAGACCATTCATTGAAACGTCCGTTGCTCCTTAGTGGCCACACAGAAGAGTGGAATGGCCCTGCCACGGGATGCCACTCAGCAGTAAGGAACAACTACTGAGGCAACCCGCAGGGTGACCTGGTTAAACCTCAAAAGCACAGTTTGTGAAAGAGACCTGGAGCAAAAGACAATATATTATGTGATTTCTTTTCGGTGAAAGACCAAGAAAGGGCACAAACCTGTATAGACAGTAAGTAGTCTGGGGACTGCATAGGGCTGGGGCGGGGGACTTGGGGAAGCGATGGGAATGCTCTGAAACTGTATTGTGATGGTAATTGTATAATTTTTTAAAAAATTACTAAAAGCCTTGGCATTGGAAACTTTTGACAGGTGAAGTTGATTGCACGGAAGTGATGTCTCATACAAGCTGTGAAAGAACACTGAAAAGGCTCAGGATTTATTTTTTTCCACCTAGGATTCTGATGGGGAGGCTGTGTTCATGTGGTCAGGTTAGCACTCCCCTTGCCCCCTACGCTGTGTGGGTGTCTCTGGTGCCAGGCCATGTGGACAAGGAGGGGACAAGCAGACCCCCCAACGGACTGCTTTGGGAGCTATAGCTTTGGTGTCTTTCCTGGGGGAGGTGGGAAAAGCCTAGTTACACTCATGGTACCATAACTAATGACTGGATTTCTTTTTGCAGCCTGCTTCATTTAAAATCCGACCCTGGGACCAGAATTTGGGAGTAAGTGGCTTATTTGCCAGAGATACTGCATTGAGTGTCCCCTAAATTGATATTCATCTCCTATCCCCATAACCAGTGAATGTCACCTTATTTGAAAAAAAAAATAGTCTTTTTGTTTTTCAGGTGTAGTTAGGTTAAACGTCTTGAGATGAGATCCTCATGAATTACCCACACAGGGCCTAAAATCCAAGGACAAGAAGCCATCAGCAGAGATAGGAGGGGTGAAGATATGGACACAGGATCTTTTCAGGGCTTCTTTGAGAATGTATTTGTGTTTTCTGACTATTAATATTAATGAGCAGTTTCGACATTCTCATCATATTAGTTTTACATATAAGCTTTGTAATGATACATGGAGTCAGCCTTCTTTGGTGTAGCATATCCTAGAAATGCCACCTGGTGCCCTGTGTAAGGACAGGATCTGTGCCAACTCAGCACCTGCCCCAGGGTGAGAAGCGGCAGGCGCGTGGTGCACATGTGCCATGACGTTCACCCCTGATTTCCTGATGGCTCCTCCCAGCCCCCCTGTTCTGTCGTGGTCCTTGTAAACACTGCTCTCACAGCCTGGCTCCTTGTGGATCTGGTCCCTGGGGCTCACAGTCAGCCCCGGCTCTTGTCTCTTTCCTCTCTGTCTCTGGGTCAAAGCCCACAGCTTTTTGGCAAGGCTGGGTACAGAGCGCTCAGCGGTGGTCTATAGCTTTTTATAAAACTCTTAGCATCAGACTTGGCTTTTCGAATCCATCTTTGAACCCCGCCCACCCTGAGTAAAGGCTTCTAGGCACCGCTCAGCGCACAGTGAGTTTGCCTGTCTGCAGTCACTTTGAAATCATAGCCACTCAGCTTCGAATGCAGTTCTTCTGATTCAGTTGGAGGATATCTTGGGAATGGAGTGGTTTTGTGTCTGGGTTCTCATCAGAGCCTCCTGGGTGTGATCCTGGCTCTGGATTCCCTGTTGCGGAGTTGCTTGCTTCTCCTATGAGTTGGGACCAGGAGAGAAGAGGATCTGGATACTGAGTTAATTTAGTTTCCAGCCATCTTTGGTTTGAATCCTTCTGGCATCCTCTGCCAATCAGAAATATTGTCTCCTGTACTAGTGATGCTATGGCATTATATTAGCTCCATAATAGTAGCAGGTCATCTCCTGAGAGCTTTCCACATGCCAGGCTGCGGCGTGCTGGGCTTGCTTTACCTCCATTTTTTTTTTTTTTTTTTTGGTGACAGGGTCTCGCAATGCAGTTCAGCTGGCCTTGAGCTCATTTTTGTAGCCCAGGCTGGTCTCGAACTCGCACCAATCCTCCTGCCTCAGCCTCCCAAGTGCTGGGATTACTGCTGTGTACCACCACACCCGGCTGCCTCTGTGTTAACCTTCACGATAATCTAATGAAGGGAATCCTTTATTACCCTCACTTTACAGATGAGGAAGCTGAGACTCAAAAGCCCATGTGCCTGGTGGAGGCTATGTCCCTCTGGCTTCGGAAGGCAGGCAGGCATTCTGAGCACAGCCCCAGCACATGCGTCCTTGGATCAGAAGCACACCCCTGCCCCCATCTCTTTTCAAGAGATAGCTAAATGGAGATGCAGGAAAGGAAGGCACTTTGAAAGTGTCCTTACAGAGCTGCGCAGCGAGGAACCAGGATGAGGCGAGCTGGTGCAAAAAAAGCAAGGGATGCTGGCCAGTCGCGCAGCGGGCTTTTTTGGTTCAGAAAACAAGATTGCCTTTAAAAGGAGATATACTGCAAGGGACACCAGGAAGAGAGAGGGAACACTGAACCGTGGGGCTGGAGAGAGAGCCAGTCATGAGCAGCCTGGCCACTCAGGGCAGCCCCAAGTTTTCATGGCACCCCAGCTCAGGGCATTTGGGCCTGGTGTGCTTGGGGGCTGGGGAGGGCAAGTCAGGGTGCTGCCTGCTGGATCAGCGGGGGGCTGAAGGCCATGTGGGGTGTCTTGTGCCCAGTGCATCCAGGAACATGGGGTGACCTAGGGGTGACGTGGATGATAGGTGTGGCCTGGTATGGGAATCCTGGCCTGGCCTGCTCCTGCTCAAATGTGGCCTGGCTTCCTGTCTCTGTAGCCTGTCTGGCTTTTATCACACGGGAACAGAAGAAAAAAAAAATACATCAGTAAGATGGATAGCGTTTAAGTGATGCTGTAAAATTTTGTGGCAACATGGACCTGTTTCAAGAAATATTTTTAACCTCAGACATTTGGTCCCAGCGAGAAATAAAACTTAAAAGGATAGTTATAATTAGGTCATATTTAGAGAACCTTATTACCTTTTGCCAGATGTCCCAAGGGTAGTATATCTTAAATGGTTTTAATGTTTATATTCCATCATGGCACAGCATTCCTCGTTTGCTTTTTGCAATAATGGAAAGCAAGCAAGAGAAATTATGATAACAGAATTAGATAAAAGTAAGGGCAGGGAAGAATCTGTGGCATAGCTGAAGGAGAAGTACCACGCACTTCATCACCCCTTCTCCCTTCTCCTTGGCTGGGTCCTAAGGTAGCTTCCAGGGAGAGAGTCCGGATCCTTGTCAGACTCCCTTCTTGGCTCTCGCCTCGGCCTAAGAAGTCTAAACTTACAATCCTAAAACCATGTTATTGTAATTCTACCAAGTTAATTCCAATCGATAACAAAGACACTAAGACATATATATATAATTATTGGGGAGCCAAGGGGCCCTAAGTCCCACCGTGACGATGGTTTTCCGGAACCAAGAGGGTGATTCAGGGCTGCACTCAGGTTTTATTCATTGGAGAAGGAGCAGCGGCTTGTGAAAAGGAATTGTGGGAAGAAGGTCAGCAATGAAGGGAGTTGTGGGAAGGTGGTAGGCCTTGAAGGGGATTGTGGGAAGAAGGTGAGCACTATGAGCCGGGCTAGGTAGGAGGCCTGCATTCACCTCTGCCATATTTAGAGATATGCAAAAGAAGTGATTTGCATTATACTACTGTGATATCTAATATTTTGGGGGTCTGGCACTTCAGCTCTGACGTGTAACCTTTCAAGCCCCAGGAAGTCATAGCCTCTGTCCTGAGGCTCGATCCCAGCTGACACCATGGAACACTGGCTCTTCATCCTGTTATCAGGGAAACACACGTGCCATCTTCAAAAATTACCACCAGCACCTTGGCTAGACCAATACACACCGCTTAAGTCCAACTGAGAGGATAATGAGAAGTCCTAGCCAGCTCTGTACATTTCAATACAAGGGAATAGGGTCAGGCTCAGTCAAAATGGAGACGGTTGCTTTTCTTTCAAGGAAAGCCACTCAGGAGGTCCTCCACAGATCCTTCCCTATATTAAATGCTCCTTTACTTCTGCTCAGGAAGAAAGTTTCACCAGAGATGGTCCTCTTACTGCCCACGTGCAATCCAGTGAAGCAGTTTAGTGGAGGAAAGGCTGCTGTGTCGCTAGGAGCAATAGAAGCATGGGCAGCTCCGGCCCTATGGCCTCTGTGATCTCTGTACTGGTTTCAGAGCTGAGGGCCAACTCGTTATTGGACCTTTGGGAGCGAGGCTGGCAGGAAACGGGGAGAAAGGTTGGAGGTGAGGTAAGGAGCAGGCAGTGGTCACAAGAGGGGCACAGTGCACGTCTGTGGAAAGCATCCCCGGAGAGCGGGGCCCTTTGCACCGACTCCCAGGAGCGCCTGGACTGAACAGTGAGCTCTGCTGGACCACCTTCCCCAAACCATCCCAGGCACTAAGAGAAAGATTTATCTGCATAGTAACAAATTCAATGCTGCAGAGATATTTTTTTTTTTCCCTCTGACAAATATGTGAGGCATTCTTATAACCAAGTGTCTGTCCATGGAAGTGATTTACCAGGTGCCCCGTGACCTTTTCAATATTAAAATTCGTGAAATCTGTGCTCATTAGCACTCATGTGCAGTTAAACTGGGATTTGCTGTGGGTGAGTAGGTTTGTGGCCATTTCCCAGGTTGAATAAGGCTGAGGGCTTCTTCTGAAACATCCGAGCTACGTGCACCAAACCTTGCTTGCTTTTAATGCATGAAGGACATTGTAGAGGGCGGTGTTTAGGGACAAATAGGTGAACTAGACTCTACCCCTGAGTAGGGACAAAGTGGCCGTGTGTCAGCCTCGGTAAGCAGCCAGGTGAGGGCTTGTGGTGGTCTTTCATGATGCAGTGGCCGTGGTGACAGAATGCTCACACTGCCAGTTCTCTCCCATGGCAGGCCAACTTCTCTGCTTTGTCCTGCCTCACGTGATTTTACATCAGTCTTGCTATCCAGTTCTGGTTTACAACCTCACATTCCCTTAAAGTCTCATGTGACCACAGGTCGGGCTTCTGGAATATGATTGGATTATGAGGCTGTACGGTTGGTTGGTTGTTAGGTGAGGGCATCTGGTTGGACAAGGTGGCTCACTAGGGACACAGCCTGGAGGGATTTCTCTCCCTACCCAGTTCCTTGACTCCCTGCTTCCTCTCCACTGTGCCACGAGTGGTGCTCTTCTGCTCTGCCCCTCTGCTATGCTTTCTTTCCTGGGAGTCAGTCAACTATGGACTGAAACATAAGCCAAAACAAGGCTTCCTCCTTCCCGTGGCTGGTGTTGGGCACTCTGTCCCAGGGACGTGATAGTGACTATGACAGTCTTTGCTACCAGAGAAATGGGGTTGTTGCTGTGACTGTACCTGCTCGTGTGATCCAGAAGCCTTTGGAACTGGTTCCCAGGAAGAACTGAGAAAGGCTTGGACGTGCTGGCTGGAGAAGCAGCCTCAGACTGTAAGCCTGCCTTGAGGGGAGATGCTGGAAGCTCAGCATTAGAGATCAGAAGGCCAGAATGCTGACAGTAACATAGATGGTAATGACCAGACCCAAAAGGTTTCGGTTGAGACAAGGACTTAATTGGCGATTGTATACCAGACAATGTATAATGCTCTGGTGGAAAATTTGTCTACATTTTGCTCATGTCCTGAGACTTAGAGGGAAACTAAGATTGAGGGTAGGAACTAATTAATCTAGCATAGGAAATTTCAAGGCAGCTCATTGGTGAGGCTGGGGCACGCGTACTGTAGGAAACTTTTAGATATCTCTACATTGAGAATCATGAGTAAACAGTATAGCTGAATGTGCTAAAGCCTTTTAACCTTCACTAAAAAAGAAGGAAGCCTGTGTAGTTGGAGCAAAGGAAAGCATGATTCCTGAGAAGACTTTGACTGGCCTTTACCTTGCAAAAGTGAGTCTCTGCATTGAAAAGAGAGCCCAAGACACTGTGTTCAAGAAACAGCACCTAAGAAATTGATTGGCTGGATTGGACTGAAAGGTGAGCCAAATTTCTCCCTAAATTAGTAGTGCCAGAAGCATGACTAAAACATGATGAAGAGTCAGAAAGCAAGTTTCACTGTTCTGGATTCTGCACTGGGGAAGATCACTAGGAGAAACGTTACTCAGGATAAGGCCAGCAAAACAGCTCAGTGGCCTAAGGGCCTGCTTTGGCAGGCACAGGGACCAGGGTTAGATCCCCAGTCATGTATGCCACACTGGCCCCACCCCTGGGGTAGGCTGAACCAGTGACCAAGTGTGGTGTATGGCACATGCCTGTAATCCCAATGCTGGGGAGGTTAAAGACAGTAGGATCAGTATGAGTCCGAGCTGTGCAGTGGGACCCTGTACCAAATACATAAAAAGAAAAAGAAAAAGAAAAGAAAAACCTGTCACTCAGGGGCACAGGGAGCCACCTTCCACTGATAGCCACGGAGGCCTTCCTGTCCTGCGGGTCCCACTGCAGCACTGACCCAGGGTCCCGTCTTCCACAGCCTCCTATTGTCTATGTCATTCTGAGGATGGGTTCTCCCTGCTCATGTGCTCCTGTTTGGAAGAATTTCCTGTGATGCAATGGACTAATCTGTTATTAGTGGTGAGTATGTTATAATTTCTGAAGTACACACTACTAACATCCGAGCCTAGAAGCCACCTATTTCAAGCTTATAGTAGACAAGTAAGTAGTCTAAGTCAGGATAAACCAAGTGGGGACTAACAGAAGTTTAGACAAGATGTCTTTTCATAATATGGGTATATGGATTGTGGTTTGCCAGAGTTTCCAAATTTTTAATTTTTAAAAAAATTCTTTCTTTTTTTCTTTATTTATTTGGTATGGGGTCTTGCTGTGCACCTCAGACACCAAGTGATCCTTCTGCCTCAGCCTCCCCAGCCACCATACCTAGTTTCTATGGCTGGCTCGTGGTACTGGGGATTGAACCCAGGTCCTTGCACTTGCCAGGCAGGTGCTTAGTCTGCTAAGCTATCTCCCAAGAACCCCTGAATTTTTTAAAGTCACCTCAAGAATCTGGAGTTTAATGTGATCTCCTAATACTCAAATATTGTATAATCTAAGTATTAAATATCTCTTAAAGTTCAAATGAACAAATTAAAACACACACACACAGACACACACATACATGAAAGCCAATTGCATCTGCATTAACTCAGGAGGAGTGGGTCTGGTTGGTAGAAAGCTGTCTTGGCACTTGGAACTGATGTTAGTGATGGCTTTCTGGGAACAGCGTGGGATGAGTGGGGACTTTCATGTTTTTCTCAGTACACTTTTCTATTGTCTGGATCTCTGGGGATTAAA
The DNA here is from genome assembly GCA_004027025.1 of Myocastor coypus. NCBI lineage: Eukaryota > Metazoa > Chordata > Mammalia > Rodentia > Myocastoridae > Myocastor > Myocastor coypus. The sequence goes on from PVJA010014246.1 coordinate 47,173, forward strand.
ATGCATCGATACTTTGCTTTTGTAGTTATTTTAGAAAATCAACAGTCTGAAAAATCCAAGATAGACTGGATTTAGGAATTGGGAGACTCCAATTTTTAAGGCTGGTAAAAATGTTTTTATTATTAATAAATATACTTAAACTTGACGAATGAAAATCAAGGCCAGCATTAAACCCAGGAAAAGCAAAAAATTCAAGAGAAGAATTGTAGTGATGGTATACTATCTTTCTCAATTATAAATGCTAGCATACTAGTCCTAGTGCATAAAATACTATTACTTTAATTGAAATTATGGTTTAACCATATTGGAGAAGGGTATGTATTGTAAAGTTAAGCATTTCTCTTTCATAGACCATCAATAGATGATGCTTAAATTAAAAATCAAGAAATGAGGTGATGGGCTCTTTTTAAAATTAGAATAGTTTTTGATATTTTTCCTTAGAAAACTAGGCTGGTACAATGTTTCCAATATCCTGATAAAGACCAAGAATACTAAAAGAAATAATACTACATATACGTAGATCATTTCATTTGTGTGTAGAAATGTAGTAGGATAACTTTCCAATGCATTTGCAGGTCTCTTCAGTCATGATACAAAAGGGGTCTGGCTACTGCTTAGTTAGTAGCAGAGCTTGGTGTCATCCATATGGTCCTAGTTTTACGGGCATTAAGAATCCAAGACTAGCCGGGCGTGGTGGCTCACGCCTGTAATCCCAGCACTCGGGAGGCTGAGGCAGGAGGATC
>PVJA010014247.1:0-47722 GCA_004027025.1 Myocastor coypus
TGGATTTAGAAAGGTTAATGTTTAATTGTTTGATCAATCTTATATACCTATATGTATTAATCTAAACTGATCTGATGATGAAAATATGTAATATAACCATTGTTAAATTTAAACAATAAAAAAATTGAAAAAAAAATTCTATGCCTATCCCAGTGTCTTTTAATACTGTTGTAGTTTAAAGTTGCATACTTAGGTCTTTGATTTGCATTTATTTCTGTGCTTCCTATTCTGTTCCATTGGTAAATGTACCAGTTTTTTTCCACATATTTTAGAGTGAATCTTATCAATCACTGATTTTTCATTTCCATTGGATAATAGGAGATAATGGAGTGGTAAAATATTTGAAGGTTATATATTCGAATATATTTCCCTGAGCAAAAGAATATGAAGTTTGTTTGGTGTAATTAAAGACAATAATTTGAATACTTACTCTTATGTTAACCTCTCATATTAATCCTTACTGAGGTTATCAGTTACATTTCACTAACATGATTTTGCACTCTGGAATTGCTTTTCAGTGAACTTCTTGTTAGGGACAACCTTCTATTGACCACTGACCATTACCAAATACACAATAGAATGCTTACAAATGTAAGACTGGATATTTAAAAATTGAAATAGGTATTTATTATTGTAAATATTTTCAGCCTTTAGTTTTGCTTCTAGACAGATTTTTGGTCATAATTCTGTGTGTGCCAACCATGTATCCTCTGCTTATCTGTTTGGTATTCCCTTTGCTAGTCATTACTTAGATATCTTGCCTTTTAAGACTACTGATAGTACTGTATTACATCTTCTATGACTGAATAAAAATTAGGAACTTAAAGATACACAAGTACTTAATAGAGGACTATGTCAAATAATTTATATTTAGAAATAAATATAATGCCTCTGTTTCTGGTTTTATATGGTAAATCCTCAATTGTGGAAGTATTGAGGAAGAAACAGGATATTTCCAGAACCTGATGTATGAAGCATAAGCCCAAGTTGAGTAAATTTAGTAGTAATAAATTAAGGAGATGTATTCTTAGAATAAATTTCTACACATGGCCATATAATCAACTCAATTTATGTTTTTAAGATTAATAAATATGTCCCTGAATTCCACATTCATTTGAATGTACTATGTATACACTAAGAGAGTCAATTCTTTCTTTTATTTTGTTGTTGCTTCTGGTTTTTAGGAGAAACTGCTATTATTTTAAATTTCTGTTTCAATTCTATTTTTCATCTTATTGTAATAAATTTATCAAAATGATTTTGTTTCTTTTTTAGGTCATATATCTATTAAATCAAAAATCTGAATGTATTTCTCTCTGAAATGTTTCTATTGACTTCCACAATATTAACTCTAACCAACTTTTTGACTTTCTACAAATATATTGCTTTAATGACTGTTTTCATTTTAAATATATTATTCTTTGCTATTTCAATCTAGAAATATTTTGTTTGCATGAAACAAGCATGCATTCAATCTAACTAAAGAAAAGAAAATGTACTCTCTGTATGCCCTCTAGCACATGTAGGAGATGAAATGGTCAAGTTAACACTTTAACAGTAGAAGATAAAATGGCCAAGTTAACACTTTTACAGTAATATTTATTACTGTTAATATTTTCAGCCTTTAGTTTTGCTTCTAGACAGATTTTTGGTCATAATTCTGTGTGTGTCAACCATGTATCCTCTCCTTATCTGTTTGGTGTTCCCTTTGCTAGTTATTACTTAGCAAACTCTAACCTAAAAGGTTAGAGTCTCTGTCTTTGTATCAGTAAATTATCCAGCAGCTGTTACCTGTGAGTTATGATAAAAAGTCAGCTTTTTAAAATTTGAACTTCTTTGCTGATGAGCCAACTCTCAGCAAAGTCTCCCTCTTGGCTCTACATGACCTTTCATTCTCAATACCAACTGAGTAAAATATTAGCCGATTACCCAAAATCCTTTGAGAGAGGCATCTTGAATCAGACACCTATTGTAACACAATCAATAATGAATAGAGGGCAGGGAACCACATGACATTAATATAGGACCTAGGCCCACTAGTTTAGCAGAGTAATGATAGATTTACTGAGAAGGAATTATACAACAAATTGAAAATATATTTGACTGTTATGGTAGTGATTTCCTGAATAAACTTCTATCATATTTACTGTTTCTTCTATCTCTCTTGCCTCATAACTCTGAGATTTGTTTGAATATTTCCCTTTTTGTTTCACTTCCTTTTCATGATGTTGGCTGTCACTGAGATGTAGGTGAACTGAAATCTGTATTTCCAGATCTTACCTACTTCCTTATACTTACCTCACAATTTCCTTTGACTATAAACTTCTTCACTTTCTTGGTAGTCTCTCTCATAGGTAAATTATTCTCAGTATGTCTAGGATGGTCTGGCTTTTCTGACCAAATTCTTCCCATCCAGTTGTCTTGATGTCATTTTTCTATATCTAAGGATATAGATCACAGTCTTGAGCTGATAAATGTGTTCTCTCACAATTTCTTTTTCTCATGTTCCAGGAGTCATTATGATGATCTATGTTGATGTTCCATTTTAGCTTGGCTTAGTCTGGTTCTTTTCCATTTGATGAGCTCTGAGTGATCATATGCCTAAAGAAGCAAAGAGAAGATTTTACAAGGACAATGACTACTCTCTCACAATCTAGTTCCTTTCTGTACAATCAGTGCTCAAGATCATTTCTGCCATTTCTGAAAAAAAAAAAAGCTTTTTCTGGATGTCAAATTAAAAATAGTATTACTCATAACTAAACTCTATCCAGCACTGGATATAAGACAGGAAGTAGGCTGAGTGGCCTGGCTTTTAAAATTCTGCAAGATTTCATCCCCATTTCTTCAAATGGGAAATTATATTACCCACAATTTGAGCAATTCAGTGAAAGAATATAGAAGTAGGAAGTGTTGCAGTCATGACCTTTATTTTTGAATTCTCAGGTTTTTTTTTTTTTTTTTTTTGAAACAGTCACTGTGTAAGTCTAAAGCTGACTTGGAATTTATAAGCCTCCTGCTTCATCTTGTTGGGTGCTGGGTTACAGGTGTGCACCACCACAACTGGTATTCTCGTAGGATTTTGTTTCCTTTCTTGGTACCTAGGACTGAACTCAGGACCTTGACCTTGCTAGGCAGGCACTTATGCCACCAAACTATCTCCCTGGCCTTTGTTTCCTTTATTAAGTTTGTCTTCATAATGTTACCTCATTCATGTGTCTGTCTTCCCTCTCAGAGTGCAAGCTTCCAGAGGCCAGGCCTGGTTCCTCTTTCAGGCTTCATTTTATCTAGTAAGATATTTTGTACATATCTAGTAAAATATCTTCATAGAAATAATATGCTTGGATTAGGTATTTTATGCAAGCAACAGATTTCACTATATTCTACTTATATGTAAAGTTGGAATGCTCATCTTTATTTACTACCTTTTCTACAGGCTTGTACATCCACAGTTGCACTATGTTTTTCTTTGTAAAATCTAGTAATAGTTTGAAGAAATTAGAATATGTGAAGCAAAAGTATATTTTTTCAAGTGCTTACATATTTTAATGTTTCATTTTGATTCTTTTCATGTACTATATATCTCATTAAATAAGAGTTAATTTGAATAACAACCTTTATTTGTGATGGGAAAGAAGTTATTAAAAATAGCTATATGTATTTCCCATTAAATATTTATTAACATAATCTGTGGGAGCCCAATTAAGGCACTCAATATCTGTACATAAAGTGGAAAATGATTAGATTTTCATATTTTAATGGTGTATTACACACTATAATGTACATTGAAGAATAATTGTGATAACTAAAAATTTTTGAAATATATTCTAAACATATGAATGGAATTAGATATTATTTTTATTAAAAGGCTTTGTATATAAATATATAAATGTATTCTTACACGTGAGGAAGCTGAGATAAAATATCTAATTATACAGAATGTATTTTTAAATTATATTTGAAATATTATGTGTTACGTGTATATATGTATGTGTGTTTATTATATGTATATCTGTTTAAACTGTGGTAACAATTATTTGTTAGGAATAGGCATGTGTTGCATATTCTTCTAAATCATTCTGAGGGATCTTGGAAGAAGAACTAAAAACAGATTCTGAGACAGGCAGCTTATTTTAAATATTGGCTATGTTTACTTTAAAGTGTTAGTGTGACATGATGCTTTGATATGATACTTAGTCTCTCTGAGCCTCTTTTCCTTTTTATAAAACAAAAAAGACATTTTGTACATTCCACTCAGTGTATATAAAGCAAACAGCAGATGTTCACTGAACAAATTGTTTATATAACAATAAAGAGAAACATAAGAAACTCAGTTTCAGCAGGGGATAATAGACAGCTAAATTAATATTGAATTGCAGAACATACTCCAGGCTTTAAAATTAGACTTCAGACAAGTTCGTGGCCCTTTGCTGATTTCAAGCAAACCTGCTTTGTCTTGCCTGTCAGAACCACTTGTCCCACCTCGTCAACATGGTCGCATTCCTGATATTTTGCCACAGCTGCCTCTTGCTTTCCTTGCTTCTGTGTTCATTTTGTCTTCTGCTTTCCCTTTTTCTGATTTCAGTTCAGCTGTCTCTTCCTCAAAATGAAGAGACTGCCTCACATAAAATAGCACTCATCTGCTACCCTGGTTGTATCTTCACAGCACCTATAATTCTGAACAGTCATCTTTTCATAATTTGTTTTTTTGGACATCAGTTTTACCCCCCTCAGAGTGTAAAATCTGTGGGGCTTTGTACCCAGAAGAGCATTTGGCCATGTAGCAAGTCTTCAATAAGAATCAGCAAATTAGCAAATGTTTGGTTCTACCTTAGCGTGATGCCTTTTGTCAGCTTCCCATTCCTTACCTGTCAACATTTCCTTTTATGAAATACACTTTATTGTTTTAGACTGTTTTAATAAACAGAGCAGTAGAGAGTCCTATATACCCTGGACTTAGTTTTTCCTATTGTTAACACTTAACATTAGTACAATACGCTTGCTACTATGTTGAACCATATCTATGTATTCTTACTGGTCAAAGGCCATATTTTTCACATTTTATTTATATTTTTCTACTTTTATCTATTGTGTTTTTTCTATTCCTTGACCTTATATGTGTAAGTATCTATGTAGGATACAAGATTATAGTTAGTTGAAATGTCCTTCTTAGTTCTTCTAGACTATGACAGTTGTTCATTCTTTGTTTTTAACAGCCTTGACAGTTTTAAATAGTACTGGTCAAGCATTTTGCACAATATATTTCTATTATAATTTTGTCTACACATGTTCTCATGATAATACTGGAGTTGTGAGATTTTGTGAGAGCCCCCTGAGGTTGAATTCCATTCTCATTACATCATAGGAAGGTTACATTGTATCAGTGAAATTTATCACTGTTGATGCTGATTTTTATCACCTGGCTGAATGAAGCAAGATCTCTCACACTTGCCTATTGTAAAATTACTCTTTTCTCCTGTTTTTCTTTTTCCATATGTACCATACTTTTGAAAGAAAGTGTGTGGGCTATGAGAAGTCCACTTAATTGGATTCCTACCTCTTAATATTTTTAACAATAATTAAGCTGGGCGTGGTGGTGCACGCCTGTAATCCCAGTACTTGGGAGGCTGAGGCAGGAGGACCAGTGCAAGTTGGAGACCAGCCTGGGCTACAAAAGTGAGCTCAAGGCTAGCCTGAACTGCACAGTGAGACCCTGTCTCAAAAAGACAAAAAAATATTTTTAATAATATTAAGTAGATTAAAATATAAATATAAAAACATATGGATGAAGAATATCATCTAAAGTGAGAAACCCTAGAAATTATAAAGAAAATTGAAATTATATTAGTTTGATGACAAAAAAGATGAGATAAAATACCTATAGAAAATGTTAAAAATTGTTAATGATAATTGTACCAGTTGCTGTTAGTTGACACATGTGTCATACACTGTTTTAGGTACATAAAATTCATCATAAATTTCAAAATGTGCATAATATATGCAGTGATCAAATATATCCTTGTCTATCCTTTTCTATACGTCAGGTAATCACTATTCTACACTCAGGTGGACTTTTGCAGATTCTATATATAAGAAGGATCTTTTAATACTTTGTGTCTTTCTGTGTCTGTTGGACATGTATCTCTTTCCTATGACAATTTTACTTCCTTTGAATGCATAACCAAATGTGTAATCACTGGATAATATGATAGATATTTTTGAGAGACTTCTCATAAAGGCCCACACAACAGCTCAGAAAAGGGAGCTAGCCCTCTTTAGCTGTTCGACTTGTAGACATGAGAACAGGATAGCCGAGTTAGATACTCTTGTCTGCAGGTGTAAAAAATGAGATGTACCAAGTCATTGCATTTTTTACTTTGTACAAAGGATATGCACTTAGAGAGAAGTCCATATTTTGCCTTTATTATTTATAGTTTGTTTATAGTCCTCTTAGTACAGATGTATTATACCAGTCATGATCCACATTTATCTTAAGAAGTGGTTATAGAAGAGACCTGATAATTCACTTTTACTAGATTTTTAGTGGAAAGGGAACTAGCAGTGTAAGAGCAAATTTATCTCTAAAGTAAGAGTAGTTATTTTTTTATTATTTATTTAAACATATACCATATGTTTGGATTCATGAGATTGAATCCAGCTTTTAGCTTTTATGAAAATGAGTACTATACATACTGTATTATGTTTGATTGGGTGAGCAAGTGCACTGTTTCTGGAGTATCTATATGAGGCAGTGATCTTATAAAAATAATAGGCACATTTCTTTTCAGTCTTGAGACACAACATCCAACTGAATTCCAGGTAGTAGTTGTACCAATTTTCACTACTACAAAGAGTTTGTGAGAATAAATATTATACACCTTCTTCAATTACCTGGTGTTGTCGTCCTTTTCAATATTACAGATGCTATTGGATGCACACAGTCATCTCAATATAGTTTTAATTTGGATTTCTGTACTTGTTATGCTGCTTGTTGTTTCATTACTTTTCTTTTTGTTTCTGTTTGTGAGTTCTTCATATACATTCTGTATGTGAACTTTTGACAGTTGTGTGTTGAAAACATGTTCTACACAATCTTTTATTATTATAATTGATTTTTGTGGGATTAAGGTTTACCTTACAATAATAAAAGAACTAGTTTATTTTATTTTTTTGTCTTTTTGAGACAGGGTCTCGCTATGCAGTTGAGGCTGGCCTTGAGCTCACTTTTGTAGCCCAGGCTGGTCTCGAACTCACAGCCATCCTCCTGCCTCAGCCTCCCGAGTGCTGGGATTACAGGCTTGCACCACCATGCCCGGCTTAAAAGAACTAGTTTATATAAATATATTAACATGAAAAAGTAGAAAAGAGTGTAACTACAATACATACAGTGTGGGAGTTGATAAAATAGTGTGCACTTATTAACAAGAGAACTGATACTCACTTTTGCTAGATTTTTGGTGGAACAGGAATCAGCAACACAAAGGTAAACTTATCCCTAAAGTAAAAGAGTGGTAGTGTGCAAAAAGATACTTGGTCAAACGCCATATTTTCCACATTTAAAAAAAAAATTGGTTATTATTTATTCATTTATTTATTTGTTGTATTTGGTACAGAGGCTGCAGGGTCTACAGGGTCTGTCTCACTACACAGATCAGACCTATAATGATTATCCTTTCCTCAGCCTCCCAAGTCCTGGGATTACAGGTGTGCACCATCACAGATCCATAAACTTCCTGGTATGGCTCAAACAAGACCCTTCAGTGAGCTCCAGACCTTCAACTGGATCTTTAAGATCTCCACTGTGCAGACAGACCCTCTTGTGCCACATCCAAACTCTGTGGGTTGCCACTGGAAGCCAATATTGCAAATCCATTTTCTTTGTATGTCATTTATTGTAATCTGTTTCTCTGGTAAACACTGACAGATACAGGATTTGGTACCAGAGAAGGGGGACATTGTTGTATCAGTACCTGATAGTATGGTTCATAAGCCTTTGGAACTGGTTTGTGGAAGAGTTTGGAAAGGTTGGGAGGAGCTGAAAAAGTAGGCCTGGAACACTGAGGCTGAACTTTATAGGAGTTTCCAGTCAGAGTTCAGAATACCATAAAGCTGACAGGAATTCTTCCAGTAAAGATGAGGCTCAGAAGACTTTAGTTGGGAAGAACGATTGCACTGGCTGTTGGATTCAAGACTGGAGTTTTTTTGTGACACTCAATGGATTAACACTTACTCCAGTTGATTAAGGGCATGCAAGACTTATGACTCTGAACAAGATAGGATGTCCTGCTGGCTTGGGCTGAGACATGCCTTGCTGGTAAAACAGGGAGGAACATACTGCTTGATAAAGTTAATGATCTGACACAATTGTTTTCTTATTGTCATGCCTTTCTAATTTAAAATATGCATCCATGTTCAGCAGAACACATTTTTGTTTCTCAGTAAAACTGGAAATTTAAATCAGTTGGGGCTTCATACCAGTGAAGTCCTCTGACTACCTCAAAAAGAAGACATATTCTCTGTCTCTCATGTCTTCATTTGTCTCTCTAATCAGACTTCGCTAGTCCAAACCTGGCACCAGACAATATGCGTTGTAGTTTGGCGGAAAGTTTGTCTGCATTTTGTCCATGCCCAAAGATTTTGCCTGTGACTAAGAGTGGTGCGCTAATAAGAAGAAATGTCAGGACAATCTAATGTTGAGGTGGTGGCATGGATACTATTAAGCCAGATACTTTTAGCCAAATTTATATTGACAATTAAGAGCAAAGAGCTCAGCCATATGATTTAAAATGTTTTGAGTTTGGCCAGAAAAAAGTACCATAAAGCTGCAGACTGAAAAGACAGAGGAAATAACTTGATTGCTGAGAAGGAACAGGAAAACAGAAAAGACGGCCTGAGGATATTATAAGAATCAGGACACCATACTCTTCTGCTTCAAAATTGCAAAAGTGAAAGACTTTGCTTTGAGACAAGAACCTCAGAGTACCATGTTTGAGTGGTGTACCAGGAAGGTTGTTCCTTAGGGTTTGCTTCATGGACACTCAACAGCCAACAGAAAAGGAAACCTGGATTCTGTTCAGCTAGCAGCAGACCTTGGAGTCACCCATGCAGGACTATTTTCAGGTGCACTCAGAATGCAAGAGTTATGAGGTCAAGAAAACTTCCACTGAGACTTCAGAAGATCTAAGCAGCCAGGCAGTATGCACCTGTGAAGGCAGTGTGTGAAGATGTGATTGTGAAGCCCAAGGTGTAATGAACACCCCACAAGTTTGATGAAGCCAGAAATGTGGATTATCTGAGGAAAACTTGAAGCACAGAGCAGAATTGGCCTAAGAGAGCAATCCTGGGAGCTGCAAGCACCAGAAGTGCCATAGGGTGGTGTCACCCAAGCTCTTTGGAGTTTGCTTCTTGTTCAGATTGCCTCAGATGCTGGACATAGATCTATGGGACTTAATGTTTGCCTAGCTGGATTTTGGACTTGCTTTGATCTTGTTCTTTTCTAATCTCTCTTTGTATCTTTTGGAATGGAAGTATCTATCTTTTGCCCCTGAATATTAAAAGTGTTTAACTTTTTCCCGTTTGTGTAGGGGCTCCTAGCTAAGAGCTTGCCTTAAGTGTCAGATGAGTCTTTGGACTTGAATTTTTCAGCAACACAGAAACTGTTCAGACTTTGAAAACTCGTAGGGATGGGTTAAATGTCTTGTACATGAAGGGATGTGTGTGAATCTTTAGGAACTACAGGTAGCATGCTGTGACTTATGTTCAGATGCCTCCCCAAAACCTCATGTGGTCACATGTGGGTTTTTTTCAGAGTTGGCTGGAGCTGTTGTAGACCTTTGTTTCTTTTTTCCTATTGTGGATTAATTCATGGTGAAGTGCTAAAATTAAAGGTGTGGGTACTACCCATGCTAAAGGTGGATAGTCTGGATTCAGTCGCAGGGAAGAAAGAGAGTTGCAGCTAGTTACATTGCTTGTTGGCTCACTTCACATGCGTGCCACCTTTTGCCTACCTTGCTTTGCCGTGGACTGTTCTTCCTTCACAATGCCCCTCTGCCACACCACCCTGCCTTAGAATTAAGCGACTGTGGCCTTAAATCTTTACAAACTATAAACTGAAGTAAATTTTTCCTCCTTTAACTTTGGATGTTGGGTATGTTATTTTGGCAATGAGACTAGGTAGCTAATGCCACACCTAACAGCTCAAACCTTTTTTCAAAACTGTGTTGACAACCTTTAAGATCTACTTTACTAGCAAAATTCAAATATACAACACAGTATTGTAAGCTATATTTACTACATTTATATGTTGTATTATATTTCTAGAACTTATTTTAAGCACTTTCTCTTCTTTGACTAGTATCTCTTCTTTCCAACACCCAGTCCCAGGGAATTCCCTCACTACTCATTTTGGAGTTTGACTATTTTAGATTTCATATAAAAATGAGTACAATGCTGTGCTTATTCTTCTTTATTTGATTTAGTTTCACTTAGCGTTAAGACCTTCAGTTTCATCCATATTGTTGGAAATGTTATAATTTCTTTTTTAGATGTTATTAAGAAGACTGAGGTATATACCAATAGGCAGTTAGATTGCTAGCTGCTGTGGCTATTGCAAATAATACATCAACAAACATGATAATTTAAATACCTGTTCTTCTCATTTTATTTCCTTTAGAAAAATAGATACCAAGAATTAGAATTGGCTCATATGCTAATACTATTTTTAATACTATTTTTATGTTTCATGTATGTGTTTTAGGAATCTCCATATTGCTTTTTTTTTGTAGTGGGTATTGAACTCAGGACCTTGAGTTTGCCAGGTGCTATGCCACTGAACTATATCCCTACCTGCCAATACTGATTTTTTTAATAATATACCAATTTAGAGTTCTATTAATAGTGTACAAATATTTTATTTTGTCATTAATAGTACTCAGTATATTGTCTTTTGATAATATCCTTTCTTACAGGTATGAGTAGATGTTATGGTTTATGTCTCATTGTCCCCCCAAAGCCTCATGCAATCACGGGGCAAGAACTTTTAGAGCTTGAGACTTGACTCATGATCCACTGGGATTATGTGCCTTAGTATTGATGGGATTATGGGTCTCAGTACTTCTGCAATTATGGGTATGGCCTAAGGCAGATAGGCTGAGGCAGAGAGCCTGAATGGTTGGTCAGTTGTCTCTGTCACCATATTGTTGCTGTTCCACTGCCATGAACTGCTGCTCTCTGCCATGGCCTCTTTGCCTTGGAGCCAGCTGAGTATAGACTGAAACCTCCAGTCACTGTGAGCTAAATAAACCTTTCCTTCCTTCATTTTGAGTGTTGGGTATTTGTCCCAGCAATGAGGGAAGAGTAACTAAGACAGTGGAGTGGAATAAAATATATTTTTTCATTTGTATTTACTTGGTGATTATTAATGTCTAGGATATTTCCATGTACTGTTGAACATTTATGTCTTTTTTTTAATGATTTAGTAAAAGTCTACAAGATCTCACTGCACAAATCGGACTTATAGTGATGCTTCTGTTTTCAGTCTCCTAAACACTGAGATTATAGGTGCACACCACCACACCTAGTGTCAGTCAACTTGTCAGTGCATTCCCGGGGTGGCCCTGACACAGCACCCTGGGAATTGAACCCTAAGCAGACACTTTAGGCTGTTGATCTAGTTAGTTGGCCCCATTTATGTCTTCTTTTGAGAAACATGTATTGGGCTCTTTGCCCATTTTTTAAAAATTTTTGTATTTTGTGCAGAGTCTCACTATACAGTTCAGACTCATAGTGATCCTCCTGTTTTCAGCCTCTCAAATGCTGGGATTATAGTCATGCACCACTGTGCCCTGGGGCAGGGCTCGCATGGAATATGGTGCCAGGGATTGAGCCTAGGTTCTATGCTTGCCTAAGCAGGCACTTAGTCTGCTGAGCTATCTCACCAGCCTTCTTTGCCCATTTTTAATTGTTTTTCCTATTGAGTTCTTCACTTCCATATTTATTTTGAATATTAACTCTATGATAGATGTGTAGTTTGAAAAACCCTTTTCCTAATGTGTGACTCTCCTTTTTACTTTATTAATTATTGCCTTCTTAACATGTGGATATCCAGTTTACCAGTTTAAGATTTTTTCTCTTGTTGTGTTAATTTTTTTGTTAACATAGAATCAGAGTACTATAGACATATGGATTCATTTCTGTATTTTTTGTCATAATTGATCTTAATATCAGTATAATGTTAGCTTAATCATTATAGCTTTGTAACATATTTAAAGTGAGGAAGTTGATACATGTGGCATATTTCTTCATTATCTAGATCATTTTGGCTAAAGTCTTTGTGGTTCATATTCATTTTAGAACAAAATATTCATTCAACTAGAACAAAACTTGTTCTAGTTTTGTGAAGGATACTATTTTTTTTTTTATAGGGATTGCATTGACTGTAGATGATTTTTTACTTAGTTTTTTTTTGTTGTTTGTTTTGTTTTGTTTTTTTGGTAGTACCAGGGATTGAACTCAAAACTATGCACTTGCCAGGCAGGCACTTCTGCTGCTGAGTTAAATCTCCAGCCCCTAAGTTGGTGACTTTGGGTAATGATGATAATTTAAAAACATTAATTCTTGGTCAATGGGTACTCATCTTTGTCTCCTATAACTTTTTTTTTTTTTTGGTACCACTGATTGACCTGTAACTTTTTAAATCACTATTTTATAATTTTTAATTTTTACTTTTTAAAGCATATTTAGTTCTTTTGATTGCTGTTTTGAATGCTCCTTGTTTTTACTTTCCTTTTTTGGGATATTTCGTTGTGTGTAGGAGTCTACTGACACTTTTATGCTTACTTTTTTTATTATTTTTTATTTTTTTTTTGTGAGATCAGGGTTCAAACTCACGACCTTGCACTTGCCCAGCAGGCATTTGTGCCTCGGAGCTATCTCCCCAGCCCCTACGCTTACTTTTCATCCTGTATGTTTACTGAAGTTATTCTAACAGTTTTTGTGTAGAAATACTATGGACATTTCATGCTACATCTTTACTGAATTTATAAATAATAATACTGGTTTGGGTATCTCTGAAGGTTTCTCTATATTTTATCACATCATTTACAAGCAGACAACTTTTTACTTCTCTTCCTCTTTGCATGCCTTCTTATCATGTTGAGTTGCTCTGGCTCCTGTTTTCAGTACTACACTGAAAATAAATATTGACAATTGGGCATTCTTGCTTCATGCTAAATCATAGAGGAAACGATTTCAGCTTTTTCTGATTATGGTATTAACTCTAGGCCTTTCATATAGTACCTTCATGTGTTGAAGTAAATTTCTTCTACACCTATGTTTTCTGGAAGAGCTATAAAAAAGAAAGTTTAGCTTTGTCAATTCTGATTTTTGCCTATTTTCTATCATACTTTTTTTTTTTTTCAGAACTAGGGATTGAACTCAGGACCTTATACTTACCAGGAAGGCTCTTGCGCCCCTGAGCTATCTCCTGGCCCTTATCCTACATTTCTGTTTCTTTCTAATAACATGAATGATTTTTATTTATTTATACACTCTTGCTTCTCATGGATGGGTTGAATTTAGTCATGATGTGAGACACTTTAAATATGTCATTGAACTTGGTTTGACAGTATTTTGTTGAGAATAACTTTGATTTTGATTTGTTTATCAGGGAAAATGTCCTAGAGTTTTATTTTCTTGAGGTGGTGTCTATTTTTAACAGGTTGCTAACATTGGATAAAACACTTGGAAGTGGTATTTATATTTTGTAGAGTTTAAGAGAGTCAATATTAATTAATTTTTGAATGTTTGGCTGAATTCACCCATGAGAACATTTGGTGCTGGGCTTTTCTTCTGGAAAGTTTTAATTGCTCATCTAATTGTCTTTTTTAAAAATTGATCAGTGCAGCTTTTCTCCTTATGGGTCATGTCTTGAAATATAATGGTTCTAGGGATTTACTTATTTTTCCACTGTATTTGATTTTCCTATGTATAATTTTTCATAACATTCTCTTAGATTTTATGTTAGAGACATTCTCTAGTTTTTTTTTTTTTTTTTTTTTTCATTTCTGAATTTCTTTGAACTTTTTGGTTAGTCTAAGCGTTTGTTGATTTTGTTTTTGATTACAGAACACCAAACCAATCGTAGTGGCCGGGGTTCGACCCCTGATGTGCTTTGGTAGCCATGCCTGTGGGGTGCGCTGAGATGTCCATTGGGACTGGATGTGGTGGCATGCACCTGTAATCCCAGAACTTGGGAGGCTGAAAACAGAAGAATCACTACAAGTCTGATCTGTTAGTGAGACCCCGTAGACCTTGTACACCCTGTAGACCTTGTTGTAAATACAGAAAAAAAAAAAAATTAAAACATCAATTTTATTGATTTTTCAGTTTTTGTATTCATTTTTGCTTTATTATTACTCTACATAAGGGACTGCCAGTAAATGCTTACCAAATAAATATTATGTGTGGCAGGGAAAAAAACTGGTTATTTCTGTTATTTGGCTCTGGTTTACAGAATGTTTTGTGTTTACTTCTGCTCAACTTGTGATCACATCATGCTATCATTTTGGGGATGCATTTGAGTAACAGTTAGACTCTCATTTGCTCAGGAGAAAGAACATGATATTTTATTTTTTCATATTCTACAGATTAACTTAGCAAATATAGAACATAGTAAATTAAATAAATAAATGTGTTTTGTTTTCTAGTTTTCTCCTTTTTTTTTTTTTTTTTTTTTGTCTTTTTGAGACAGAGTCTCACTATGCAGTTTAGGCTGGTCTTGAGCTCACTTTTGTAGCCCAGGCTGGTCTCGAACTCGCACCGATCCTTCTGCCTCAGCCTCACAAGTGCTGGGATTACAGGCGTGAGCCACCACGCCCGGCTTAGTTTTCTCCTAATAGCTAACTGTGATGATTTTTGGGCTCCATGAAAATAGAATTCACTGATCTAATTGTACTATTTTCACTATTCTTTTAGTGTTACATTTGATTCCATGCTCATCTTAAATTCTGTGGTACATCATTGTGATTGTGCTACTTATTCTCTTTCATATATTTTCATTTTTAAAAAATTACTTATATTTTTTGGGACAGCATCTTGCAATGCAGCTTAGACTTGTAGTGATCCTCCTGTCTCAGTCTCATCAGTGCTAATATTACAGGCATGCCCCACCACACCTGATTTTGCTGCCTGGCACAGCACACCCAGGGTCATCATGGCATGTGGTAGTGGGCATTGAACTTGGGTCCTTGCACTTGCCAGGCAGGTACTTAGACCACTGAGCTATCTCTCCAGTCCTCTTTCATATATTTTTGAACTTGATATCCCATTTCTCCTTGAAATACAGATTACTCTTTCTACATTTTCCATAGGTCCTTTTTCATTTGTTAAGCTTTATACATCATATATGTGATGATGATGTTTGTATAAGTCATGATATATCCAATCTGCATCTTTTCCCTGATATCCAGTTTCCTACTCTCTCATCACTACTTGTATAGCCATAGTTATACTTAGTCTGACCAACACTGCCTACATTTATGCTAGATCAGATTCTCTAGCAATTTTTCTCATTTCAGTAAAAGCAATTCCCTCCTACCAAGCACTTCTTTCTCTGATGATACATTTCTAATTCTTTGGTCAGTGTACTTGACTAATGTTGAAATGTAGCCAGTATTCAACTTTTTCTTGTTCTTATTTTACAGTTATTTTGCCAGAAACTATTACTATTCCTACCTAAACAAATATGTATCTACCTGCTCTTATTAAATCCCATTTCCCCATATTCCAGTCCTCAGTATAGTATTAGAGTTATCCCGTTAAAATCCTGTTTGCCATAACACTGCAATAACTTCCATTCTCATGTAAAATAAATTCATATAGCTGTCTTTTACTTGGATGACTTTACTTCAAACTTCTTTCTTGTCTTGTTCAGTTTACTTCATCCACAGTTGTATTAATTTTACTTTTATCTGTAAAAAGGCTCTGGCTTTAACTATTTGATTAATCTTACATACCTATATCTGGTAGTCTGAGCACTGCATTTGATGATAAGAATATATAATATAATAGTCATTATTAATTTCCTATTCTTGTTTTGAAATTCTGTTCTGCTTTTATTGACTTCTAGTTCTCTGATTCTCTCATTGTTCTTAATATTTGTTTTTGGATTCTTCCTCTTTAAAATAAAGATTTTAATTTTTAATTTTTTGTATTTTAGGAAAGGGTCTACAGGGTATTCAGGTTCTCACTGCTAGATTGGACTCATCGTGATCCACTTGTCTACAGCTTCCCCGGGTTTACAGGCGCTTACCACCAATGCCCAGTCTCAGTTGTCCTCTAAGCACTTCCCGGGGAGGCAGACTGGCATGGCAGGCCCAAGGATTGAATCTCTGGCCCCTGTGCCTGCTTGTAGGCCCTTTAATCCTCTGAGCTATTTAGCTAGCCTTTAAATTGTTTTTTTTAAAGATTGGCAACCATCATAACGATGTTTTCTCCATGATCACAAAGGCCTTTGATAATGGGAATTTGTTACTTATCCTAATAGCATTATAGAATCAATCTATGAAGCTCACGTACCTTTCATTTTACTGATTTTTGTGAACATTCTCACTGGCAAAGCCAAGTACCTTTTCTGTACAGTCATATGTATCCATTATAAATAGATGAATTAAAATTCGAAAATGATAAAGATTGATGCTGATGCTCTTAAATTTAGGTCACTATTGTTAATCAGAGAAGAGTTCATCTTGAAATTCAATCAAACCCAGAATCCAGTAGAGAAGAAAGAACTGCTAGAACAAGCGAGAAAAAACATTCTCAGATGTAAGGTATGGTACATTATATGATTGCTTGGTATGTGAACTTCCTCTTACAGTTGGTGCATAGCTTCATGTTCTAAAGTTCTGAGAGGAAGAATAAGAATATAGGTACATCTTTCTTTAAAGAAATTATAAGTAAACGACAGGAAAATATCGATGTAAATTAAAGTTAAGTCTTATGACTCAATAATTAAACTTTCAATAGCTTTGTGTGTAATGACTCCTTGTAAATTGTTAGGGAATATGTTTGTTAGCACCAATCCAAAGGCCACTGCAGTGCATCAAAGGCGGGCATGTAGACCTTTGCTTAGGAAAAATTTACATTTCTGTAAAATGCTTAGCTAAGGTATAATGTGACAGGAAGACAAAAAACAACTGCAAGCCTCCACTATACAAATGCAAGGGACTACATTCTTTTTTTCCTATTTTAAACTATTCTTCGCCTAAAATAAAAAGTATAGTTCTTTAAGGTAAGATCCAAATTTTCAAACATATTAAACAGAAAAAGGAGTGAAATAAACTTTTACCTTACCTTTATATGAATTTGACTAGCTGAAAATTAGATTTATAAGCTCTGTCTACATTTTTTCCTACTTATTTTTATCTTCTTGCCTTCCCACTCCTCCTACTCATTTCTCCCTTGTTCCATTTCTCAAATGAAAAGTTCTGTGTACTTCCTGTTATCTATCTTCTACCTTATTCAGTTATAATTTTTAGTTTTTTATATGAGTAGGCATAATCCATGAAATAACAACGGCACAAAATTGAAGTAGGAAGTAAATTTCTTTCTGTGTGCTTTGTGGTAGTAGTAACTTTTCAGTTGGTAGTTGTTCATAATATATTTATACTTGTGAAACAGTCCATTGAAAAGAAAATAGTATGCGAGCAGGAGGCGCCAGGAGGTACATTCATCAGTAAGCTTCTTTCCAGTGCACTAAATGCTCCCGGGGTAGTCTCAGGATTGGCACCGCAGCTAGGAAGATGAGGCCATCCGCGCCGCCTGCCTCCTTCCTATTAGCATTGGTCCATCAACATTGATAGCCCAAGCTGTACAGCAAATTAGTGTCAAGCTTATTTCTTCAGTAATTTTTTTACTTTTCTTTTTAAAGAATAAAAAATAGTAAATAAAGAACACACATTAGAAATCATACACAATTTCACTAAACAAATGAATCTCTTGAGAAAATAAGGTAGAAGTAACCACTGGAAGGCAGAGTAAGAATGATTTTTATCAAATAACCATTGATGATACCCAGAAAATTAGTGGTCTCTACTTGCAGTGCTGGTGCAGTTTGAAAAACATGTCAGAAGTACAACTAGCAAAAACAATGTAAGATTGCATATAGCTCTGAGTATAAAGCATCAACCTCACAGAATGACTTTTCAAATAGAATTCAGAGATACTAAAAATGAACAAATAAGCAGATGCACGTTTCACTTTGCCTTTTTCATGTTTTGCTCTGACAGAGAAAACTGGGTCTCAGTTCCCTGGGTTCTGGGAAGCACGTGCATCTTCCCTTTGCTTGGACTGAAGTCGCGTATCTGGCACAGTGCAAAGGAGAGATCCAAGACGGTAGGCGCTCTGAGCTCTTAAGAGTCCCAAGTGTTTTATAGATTAGCGGCAAAGGTATAATTTGAGATCCTTAATTTCTAGAGATTTTCAGGTCACAAAACACTTTGTTCCTTTCTACCAAATATCTCATAACAATGCGTTCTAAATTTCCTTGGTAATTTTGAATTTATGAATTTGACTGCTCAACTTTTTAATTATGAAATTGTTAAAACTCTTTTTTCTCATTACAGTCTTTATTACTTTTTTTTCTAAAATTAGCAACTAATTAAAAAGCAGTATCCACTGTCATTTAGTGGTTTCCAATTACAATAAGTACTATACATTAAGAGAAGTTTGTTTCTGCATTTTATAATTCTTACTCATAAAACATTAATCTAGCAGCCTTTGTTTTTTACTTATTTTATACAGCTAACTTTCCTCATTACCTTTTCATTTATCCCTTCTCATTTATACATCTCCTTACAAGCATCCTGTAACCAATCTAAAAAGGGAAATTAAATAACATTATTTTTAAGGGGTAAAGTTGCTTCTCTCATTATCCTAAATGTTATGTATATGCCTTTTAGAATGAGTTTCAGAATGTTAACCACGTAAGGTCAGGGAGTATTGCCCTGTGTAAATTGAGATTGTAATACTCCCTTGGAGCTTCAAGCAATAAGAGCTGTTCTTTATTTTTCTTGCTGTTGTGTCCTTTAGTGCCATGCTACCCAACCACAGTCCAATTTCTCTTAATTGTGTAAATGGCACTGAGGTAAAAACTTTTGGTTTGTTACTACCCAGTGGCCAGGTGCTCTGTTTAGTTTTGTGTTCAGCTCTCCATGGTCACATGATTCAGAAATGGTCCTTGCTTGGTCCCAGGGGTGAAATATACTTGGCCTAAATGAATTATAATAAGTACCATAATCCTGCCATGGGAATAGTCCCATGATTAATCCTGCCCACAGAGATGCAAAAACAGGACAGTTTCAAATACTTTTGTTGGCTTGCTTTAAAAAATACATATTTGGGAAGAAAGTATCCCTTACCTTTTTCTTTCTAGCTTGGTAAGAATACAAGGCATGGCACTTGGGTCACCGTCACAGGGTGTCCTTGTGTAAACCAGCAGGACTGGCAGATGGAGAAAACTTGCACACAGAAGGCAGTGTTTTTAGCCCTCCCTGACCGTTTCCAATTCTGATCCTGTAAAATAACACTTTTATTTCAAAGTTATTTTCTGTTCAGTCAAATGTTACAAAGAACTAAAAATGTTTTGGTTTATTTGGACGCCAACCTTACAGAAGATGTCCTAAAACATCATTCCTTCTCATCATCACCATAACTGAAATAATCTAATAGGATTTCTACCTGTATTTTTGTATGCTATTTTGTAGTCCACTGTTCACTTGGCATTGAGAATTACAGTTTAAGTAATTTCCAGCAATTTCTGATTTCACTTAAAATGAGCTCAACACCCTGGCATGGTGATTCTGTGCCCAGCTTCACGTTCGGATTTCATGCACAGCAGCTGAGGACTCCAGAGCTGGGGCTGGGTACCCAATTGGTGGCAGCTGTTGGCCTTTTCTGATCAGGCCTTGGAAGTCATGCAGGCCATTTCAGCTGCATTCTCTCATTAGAAGGGAGCCCAAGTCTGATTAGAGTCTAAGGGGAAGAGAGGGTAGAATTTATCTTTTGATGGGAAGGGTGCTAAAGAATTTATAGACTTGTTTCAAAGCCAGTATCTGATGAGAAAATAGATAATTACAAGAATGAATTAAAGAGTGTACAAAAACTGGCTGATTTTCTTTTTTTTTTTTTTTTTTTTTTTTGTCTTTTTAAGACAGGGTCTCACTACGCAGCTCAGGCTGGCCTTGAGCTCACTTTTGTAGCCCAGGCTGGTCTCGAACTCGCACCGATCCTCCTGCCTCAGCCTCCCAAGTGCTGGGATTACAGGCGTGTGCCACCACGCCCGGCTGTACTGGCTGATTTTCAAATGACAAAGTTTCTATGTTTCCATATTTCAGAAGCTTTAAATATGCTTTATGCCTCCCTGGACCATGCTTCCTTCGATGGTGATCATCTGCCTGCCTTATTTTTTGTTGCGGAATCGATTTTGTACAGGCTCTGCTGTGATGCGTCCCTGAAGGAGTTTTTATATTCTGTTGAAATAAAGCTGACCAAGGTATGTTTTGAACATTTTATGTCTTTCAAATTATTAGTTTCTATTATATGCAACCCAGGACTTCTGTTTTAGGACCAAGACAAGAGAGTTCCTTTGATTGCAGAACTCAGGTTTAGTAATCTTGCTTTAAGCTGTGAACAGAACATCATTGCCTGCCTTTCAAGTGGACATAGTCTGAAAAGATATAATTTTACAAACTGGTAGAAAATATTTAGTTAAAATCAATGTCTTTGTTAATTCTTGGAATATATGTCAGTTTTAGCTCTTCCATCTTAAGAAATTTTAATGTTACCTAATTTGAAATTTGAAATTGCTAACAGATAACCTTAAATAGCATCTCAATTTGCAGTTAGTTCTTCTAGTCTTCTATGTCATTTTAGACCTTTACCAAAGTTTCTTTACATAAGCCATATTTTATAAGGTTCTTGAAATCATGTGGTTTTACTCTTTAAAGCTCATGCTTGGCTGTTGGAAACTGTATTACTTGATTAAATTTAGATTAAATAATTTTGCTTAACACTTTTGTTATAAAGACAATAAAGACTTATTTAATGTATAGCATATATATGAGCCAGATATAATTGATCATGCAACATCATGGGTTTTTTTGTTCAGTTTTGCATAGAAATTCAAAGACACAAAGCATGAGAGAATGAATATTCACGAATCAGCCCTTCACTGGGAAATTTTGGGGTGATGTTCTCTAACATGTTTTGGAGTAATAGATTTATGGAGACCAGGCAAGAACATTTGTAGGAGGCATAATGGCAATTGGCTAAGCAAAAGACTGAAGGCTAGGAGGGAGGATAGGGACAAAAGAGCTCAAACACCACAGTTTTTGAAATTGTGATTACAGAGACTGCTTTTGCTCTTTTCGCAAACTATCTTTTAATGATCTCTATCTCTATATCTCTATCTCTATATCTGTATCTATATATATATCTATATATTTGAAACACAGAGATACATAAAGTTAAAATATAGGTAATATAGGTATAAATATGAAATAAATAAGACATAAATATAAGTATTATAATTTAAAAGAAATGGAATATATATATATATTACATATATATATATATATATATATATATATATATATATATATACACACACACACACACATATATATTTTTTTTTCAAGGCCAGCCTGAATTACATAGTGAGGTCCTGTCTCAAAAAAAAAAAAAAAAAAAAAAAAAAAAAAAAAAAAAAAAAAAAAAAAAAAAAAAAAAAAAAAAAAAAAAAAAAAAAAAAAAAAAAAAAAAAAAACAACCAAAAAGATTCACTATAAAATATAGTTTTATCCATTTTCTATATTGCTAATGTGTTATAAATGTCATGTCATTTAAAAATTTTTATTACTATGTATTGTGATACCTCATGACTTTGTTCATCATGGGGTAGTGTAAATATTGGATCCTGGTCCTTTTCAAATGTATTTCTCTTTTCCTTCCTCCTGTGTTCCCTGAACCTAGGTCCCCTTCTCAGCATCAGGTTAGGTGACTTGGACATTTTCTTGTAGCAGCCACAAAAATGTGTTTTTCACAATGAGAGGACCTTTGATCCATTAGGCTCAATATTCACTCACTAAATTTCCTGAAGGGTCGGGAGACATAGCTCAGTAGAATAAGCACTCACCTGGCGAGCTCAAGGTCCTCAGTTCAATCCCTGATATGAAAAAAAAAAAAAAAAAATTCTTGGTAACCCTAAAACTTAGATGTTATTATTTTCTAGCATTTCACAGCAGGGAAAATTATTTCCTGCTACAATACCTCCAATCCTAAGATTTGCTAGTTCGGAAGCTTACCCTTTACTGCTTTAGCCAGTACAAACTGGCTGGAGGAAGCAAGCAAGGCCCCGCTGGCAAGCGCTGTTCTGCCTTTGTGGAGCTGTCACTCCTCAGCTGACAGCACACTGGAATCTTCAGGTGCCCCTTTCTTTTCCGCAACACGTTTTACTGAAAGGCGTCACTGGCAAGGCTTTATTCACGTTCACCTACAGCATTTTATAGATTTACTGTTTAAATTTCTGTCTCTACACGTTAGTAATACACTATTGCATGCATCGCGGGGAGTTGGCACACCACCCAGCACATCTAAATTCTTTTTCCTTCTTTCACTTCCCTTCCTCCTCCTTCCTCCCATCTCTTAGACTCCTTTCCATATTTGCATGCCAGACTCCCTCTGTCCTATTATTTTTATTTTGATCTTTAAATTATTTATACTTTATTTTAATTTTTAAAATATTAACCTTTTAGTTACCTTCCTACATTTTATTATTATTATTATTTTTATTATTATGGCTGGCTCAGCCTGCTCTGGGGGTGAGGCTGGCATAGCATTTGGTGCCGGGGATCAAACTGCGGTCCCTGTGGTTGCCTAAGCATTCCTAAGCAGGCACTTTAGACCACTGCACCATTTTGGCCCCTATTTATACTTTAGGTTTAGTACATTAGAAATCACACTACACTTGCCCTTTGTGCCTGTCCTTTTTCACTTAGCATCATTACCTGAAGGTGCATCTCTTGTGCAGAAAATGACTCAAACTTGCCCTTCTTTGTGGGAGAATACTACTCCTTTGCATGTAGAAATGTCACAATTTCTTTACACATTTATCTGTCGGTAGATAAATAGACTATTTCCAAGATTTAGCTATTAGCAGCTGTGCTATCATAATCATGCGTATGTATGTTTTTCTGTGATTTGATTTCTCTTTAAATTTTTCTCAAAAAATGATTTATTTATTTGACACAGGGTCTTGGTACACAGCTCAGACTCATGGTGATTCTCCCATGTCAGCTTCCCCAGCACTGGGATTATAGGCATGTGCCACCACACCTGGTTTCAGTGGTTGGCATGGCACAGCAAAGTGCTCTTGGGGGTGGGGCTGTGCAGCATACAGTCCTGGGGATTGAACCTGGTTCTTGCACTTGCCAGGCCTAGCTATCTATCTTCCTGGCCCTGCAACTTACTTTAATTAACTCTTTGGGGAAGATACCTAGAATGAAAGAGGTGGGTCAAATGGAATTTAGAGTTGTAGCTCTTTGAGGAATCTCCATATTAATTTTCATAGTGGCTGTACTAGTTTCCATTTCTACCACAGATGTAAAAGGGTTCAAACCTGTCTCTCTGGAGCATTTGTTATTCTTTGATTTTTTTTTTTTTTTTTTTTTTTTTTTTTTTTTTTTTTTTTTTTTTTTTTTTTTTTTTTTTTTTTGTGATGGCCAATCTTTCTGGGCTAGGATGAGATCTCAGCATTCCTCTAGTTTTCATTTTTAAAAAATTCAGTACCTTACAGGGGCTACAGGGTCTCACTACACAGACCGGATTTGTAGTGATTTTCCTGCTTTCAGCTCTCAAGAGCTGGAATTACAGGTGCATGCCACCATACCCAGTCATGGTTGCTCTCTGTCTCAGCATGCCCCTGGAGGTTGGGCCAGCAGTGCATGCCAAGGATCGAACCCAGGCCTTTGTACTAATCTGCTGAGCTATCTGACAGCCCTTAGTTTTTTTAATAAACAGAAGTGTGGAATTTTTCTTCATGTATTTATTGGCCATTTGTACTTCTATGAAGTCTTCAATTCATTGACCAACTTCTTGATTGATCTTTTATTTAGGAGTTTGAATTTTTTATTTCTTTTTTTTTTTTTTTTTTTGAGACAGGGTCTCATTATGCAGTCGAGGCTGGCCTTGAGCTCACTTTTATAGCCCAGGCTGGTCTCGAACTCGCACTGATCCTCCTGCCTCAGCCTCCCGAGTGCTGGGATTATAGGCGTGCGCCACCACACCTGGCTCTGAATTTTTTATTTCTTTATATATTCTATTGTACTGTCTGTGTTGGAGGAATACCTGGCAGAAACTTTTTCCTGTTCTTTAGAAATATTTGTTTATTCACTTTGTTGATTGTTTCTTTTGCTATTCAGTGGCTTTTAAATGTAACATAATTGTATTTGCTGATTTTTGATGTTGTTTCTTTGGAAATGAGGGCTCTGTTCAGAAAGTCCCTACCTAGGTCTATGATTCCATGCAGCTTGCCTTTTTATCTTCCAGCAGATGGATTCTTTTTTCATAGTATGTGTAGATCTTTGGTCCCCTTTTATTTTAGTTTTATACGTGGTGAGTGGCATGAGACAAGGTTTAATTTTCCACACATGGCCACCCAGTTTCTCAGCACCATTTGTTGAAGAAGCTGCCTTTCTGCTGCGTGTGTTTTTGGCTCCTTTGCCAAAGATCAGATGCTGGCTGTGCTTGAGTTTGTTTCCGCACCTGTGGCGTGTTCCGTTGATCTGCATGTCTGTCTTGGTGTCAGTGTCCTGCTGGGTTTTCTTCCTTTTTTACTATTACCATAGTTTGTGATGGAACCCTAAACCCAGCACTGTGACGCCTCCTGTTTTGCTCTTGTTTTCCAGCATCATTTTTGCTAGTAGAGTCACTTCAGGCTCCATATAAATTTTCTCTAGCTGTGTGAGAGTCTCTTTCAATGTTTTGAGTAGTATGGCATTAAAGCTGTACATCAGTTTGGGAGTTTGGTCATTCTGATAATGTTGTTTTCTTCTATCCAGGAACAGGGTGTGGCTTTGCATTTTCTGTGGCAGTCCTGATGCTGCCTTCTGAGTGCTACGTTTCTTGCTGTAGCGGTCATTCTCTGCCTATGTGTAGTCAGTTACTAAGGGTGAGCGATGTACAAGCCACTTTTCCAAGCCTAGATTAGCTACGGATAACCTGTGAGGCAGGTGAAGATCATGGCTGGTATAATACAGAAGTGACTTTTTTATGCTGCGTTACATTTTGAACATTAATTTTCTTCTCTATGTCTTTTAGTCTTCAAAAATTTCAAATTATTCTCCCACTAGTTTTCACTCATTGTGTAAAATGGTGGATATTGTTGTCTGTAATATTCTTGAAGTATTACAATATTCTTTTATATAGTCTTTAGATCTTTTGCACCTTGCTCATATAACTTGCCCATTATTTTAGAAAAGCATGGTGCTGTTATGAATTATGTATATATGAAAAGACCACCTCCTCCTGTTACACTGGACATACCTTACAAACATATTTTTAATTTACTTTCTAAGTCTACAAATGATGCACATTTGTAATTTCTAGAACCAGTCATCGATACTTTTTTTTTTTTTTTTTCCGGAACTGGGGACCAAACTCAGGACCTTGCACTTGCCACGCAGGCACTTGTGCCCCTGAGCTATCTCCCCACCCCCTCAATTATGAATACTGAGCTTTCTGGCTTCAAAGTTATTTTAATAATGGAGTCATAATTAAATATTGAAAATGCTGTGTAATTTTTTATTTTCATTTCTTTATTTTAATTTGTGCACTTGGTAGAGTCTTGCTATGCAATTCAGACTTATAGTTATCTTCCTGTTTTAACCTCCCCAGTGCTGGGATTACAGATGTGTACCACCATGCCTGGTCTTCGTAACTGGCTGGGCTTGGTGTACCTGGGGCATGGCTGACATGGCATGTGGTACCAGGGTTTGAACCCAGGTCCATGAACTTGCCAGGCAGATGTTTAGATCACTGAGCTATCTCTTCAGCCCTGCTATAATTGAAAATTTATACCATTTAGAACAATATACACAGTCTCAAGTTCAAGATCCTGGATTGCCATTTATTTGCTTGATAGTACTGAGTGGTGCTGAAAATTGGATGGGTTCATCTTTTTATTATATTTTATTTTAACATGTATGTCTGATAATGCTCTGCATTACTGCTTTACACTTAAATAATTTCAGATTTCTTTTTCACATGTGTACACAGATAGCACACAATAATACATAATAATAATTATTGCTGGTGTTTCATTCTTCCCCATAATTTAGAAAATTATACAACTTGTATTCTATTTATTTGTATAATTTATGCATTTATTATAATTTTGTGTAAAATCTTATGTATCATGTTTTTGCAGATATTCCATTTTGTGCAATCTGTGTACAATGAACTAGTTTTAGTTGGTTTAAATGTCACAGAAGATTTTATAGTGCTTTCTAAAAATACATTTCTTCACAATGGAGTAGGGAGCTTAGTACAGTGGAATATTCCTCAGTGACATCTAAATGTTTTTTTACACCATTTTGAGACTTGTTTCCTCTTCTCAGTATGTTCCAGCACACAAATAATAAACATTCATTTACATGCTGGAGAAAAGGAATTACAAAATATATCATGATGTGTTCTCTTCACTTTCATTTTATTTAAACATTGCTCCTCCGTTAGTCTCATGAAGCACTTGTGGAGCTTTACCTATAGTTTGATACTGCGCTAAACTATAAAGAACATAATCACACTCATAATTGCTGAAATAGGATATACAATTGATTTATGAATTACTAGCATTTCAATCTTCATATAAATGTTTTAAAGCTATTTCAAAACCTGATAATGGCTGGTCAAATGGCTCAGCTGATTAAAGTACCTGTAAGCAGGTGCAGGGGCCTGGGGTTCAATCCCCGTGCCTGCCTTGCCAGCCCTGACCCTGGAGCACACTGAGATGGCAATTGAGACTGGGTGTGGTGGCATGAACCTCTAATACCAGCTGTTGGGAGGCTGTAAACAGGCAGATCACTGTGAGTCCGATCTAGTAGTGAGACCTTGAGCACCCTGTAGACCCTTCCCTAAAGTTAAAAACAAAACAAAAAACCCACCCAATATCAAGTGAGTTTGAAATTACTTTACGAGGAGTAAATGTAATACTACAATGGTTTATTTTCTGCCTGACTTTAAAGCATGCTTTGATGCAACACAGAAGCACTTTTTTCTCTTCTGACAGATTGGCTATTTGATCTTCTTACGGCTGTTTATATTTTTTCTGCACGGTCAACTAAGAAGTTTTGAAGGACACTTATGCAGACTCCAACAGTATTCACATGGTAGGGTATCTTCCTTCTACTCTTACAAATGTTTTGCAGTGCTTTACAAAGCTCAGGCCATCAGCACTGGAAGACGAGTACGGCGGCAGGTGTGCAGAGTTAGTTTCAGCTCCAGACAGCATTTCCTCAGCTTTGCTTTGTCCCTAGGCACCTGGCATTTCTTTGCAGTGAGAATACTTAAAATCTAGTCTCTTCCCAATTTCGAAGTGTATGTTTTTGTTGCTGTTGCCTTCACACCGTGCAGTGATCAGCAGGGCAGATTCCTTCTGCCTGACAGAAAGGACAGGCTCTAGAATACCTTGTCACTGTCCTCTCTTCACTCCCCCAGCCTAGGGCAGTCACTGACTCTGCTCTGCTATTTACCTCCTACCTACAAGGATAACAGTATTTGTGATTCTGTTTCCTCATTTCTAGTAATACCTACCAACACTAGGTTTCAAAAGGTCAAATTGAGTGCTGGCCAGAAAGCTCAGTGGAATAAGCACCTGCTTAGGCAGAGTGCAGGGACTGGGTTAGATCCCCGGTGTGCTGTGCCATTCCCTTTCTCCGCTTCACCCCCAGTGCACTGAAATGGCAACTGAGACTGGGCATGGTGGCGCGTGCCTGTAATCCCAGCACTTGGGAGGCTGAAAACAGGAGGATCGCTATGAGTTCCAAATGTATAGTGAGACCCTGTAGACCCTGCACTAAATACATACAAAAGTCACATTCATAAGGTAATGGAAATATAGCTGCAGAGTAAGAAAGTGCCTGCAGACAGAGAATGCAACTTACTGGGCACAAGCTATATGTTTGAAATCCCTACCTAAAAGGTTTTCAAATTTTTTTTTATTTAGAACTATAGGAAGAAATACCTTTTGCTTTGCAATTTCACACATACATAATATATATTCACGTAGTGACAAAGAGGAATTGTTGAGGAAGAGAATTAAAGGTGTGAACTATTAGGTCAGGGATATAGCTCTGTGGCACATCATCTGCCTGGCAAGCGTGAGGTCATAAGTTTGATTCCCAGTTACAAAAAAATGTAAACTGTTATAGTGGGAATCATATATGGTAAAATAGTTTAAAAACTTTGAAGCTAAAAGAAGGTAGATTTACAGATCAATAGAGTTTATGTAGTATGTAAATGAAAGAATTCAGAAAGAAGTTCAGGTTTTAAGCACTGAGGGTCCGTTTTGGAGACCTGTTGTACATATGGAATTTGAAGTTAAATTAGAAAAAAAGTGAAATATGGAATGTAGATTTGCAATCATCCATCTTAAGGTAGCTGAGTTAGCCTGAGGGTTAGAAGTGGGATGCAGAGAACCTAATTGTCAAATGTGAATCTTTGGGAACATAAATGTTTAATGCATTGCTGGAATAACAGAATCCAGTAATAGCGAACTCAGAAAGGTAATGCCATCCATGGAGGACAGCCAAGCAGACCAACACTATCAAGAACTCCAAAAGTGGGGATGGGGCTCTGTACTCAGAATGTCCTTATCCGCCTTGGGGCCTCCCCAGGGGAGAGGAGGCTGCAAAATTTAGGCTGGAGATGAGCAGTAAGGAAAATTTGGGCACCCAACCAATATTGTGAAATATTAAAAAAAATCAGCTGTAAGGATTTGTGCAAACATGAATATATGAATAGTTTGGGTGAAAAACTCAAAACAAGAGAGCATTAGTGTGTTATAAGAAAGATTCAAGAGGAAAGAAAGGGAAGATGTCAGAGGGGAAAGCCATTGGAAAGGTAGCAGAGGGGAGCGCAGAGGCTGCTCAGGGACCCACTTGTCCACACCACATGACTTATCCGGAAGCAGAACAAAGCCAAGAGGCAGCTATAGACTAGTAGAGTGGAAATCTTCTGAACTGAGTACTTAGCCCAGTGACTTATCAAATAATCAGGTGATGGCGATTGATAGGTTTTGAAAAGTTATTTGAACAAAATCTCACGTTCTCATATTAGTTTTTATTATGCTACAAACAAAATTAATCCCTCTCTCCCTCTCTCCTGCTCTCTCTATCTCTCTCCCTGTCTCTCTGTCTCTCTCTCTCTCTCGTATTTTTCCAGTTTAAACACTGTTCAGCACTCTTTTCCAACTTCTGTCACACAGAGCCTTAGGGTACCTCTCCGTCTTAGATGCAAGCTGTTTTCTGCTCAGCAGCGCAGCTGCTACCTATCTGTATAGGTGGCCAGTAGGAGAATGGCCATCACTAAGTTTTCCACCATGTGAATAGAATGAAACTCAAAGGCTCTCAATGCGTTTATTAAAAAAAAAAAAAAAAAAACCAAAGAAGATGGCTCTTTTTATAAAATAACTACCACAGCATTTTATTATTAATAGTTCTGTTAAGTGGCATAACTATTGCCTGTTTCAAATGTACACATTAAAATCAGTGATAACAACTTGAAAAGGAATGAAACTGGACATGTTGGGTTAGAAGCTATGGTATTGATTGTAGAATGGCAAATTGAAAGTATCCATTGTGAATAGACTATCTATTATAATCTGATTTATTTTCAGCTGGAAGCTACCAAGAATTCTTTTTATTTATTTATTTTATTTATTTATTTATTTATTTTTTTATTGAGACAAGGTCTCGTTATGCAGTTCAGGCTGGCCTTGAGCTCACTTTTGTAGTGCAGACTGGTCTCGAACTCACACTAATCCTCCTGCCTCAGCCTCCCAAGTGCTGGGACTACAGGTGTGTGCCACCACACCTGGCTCTGTGTTAATGCTTTTTTTTTGTCTTTTTGAGACAAGGTCTCACTATGCAGTTCAGGCTGGCCTTGAACTCACTTTTGTAGCCCAGGCTGGTTTCGAACTTGCACTGATCCTCTTGCCTCAGCCTCCCAAGTGCTAGGATTACAGGTGTGCGCCACCACGCCCGGCTATGTTAATGCTTTAAAAAAAATTTTTTTTTCTACTTTTTTCTCTTTTTCTTCTTAATTTTTAAAAAATTTTTCTTTTCATCTTTCTTCTCCCAATTTCACATGCATATATCAGGTAATTGAACAATTAATTTGAAGAGAACATCATACAGTAAAATGAATACTGTCAAATTTATGTGATTTTGTTTAGTGAAACTATCATTCGTAATTTATTGTGCTTTAATACTTTTCTGGGTTCTCTTTTCAAAAAAAATATTTACCATGTTGTTTGCTTTTACTCCACCAGGGGGCAAACATAACTTTATAAATCCTCACTAGGTTTTGAAATGTAAAACAGTTTCAGCACCTGAGTACTGAACTCTATTTTAACTTAATAATGAAAAGACATATGAAACACAATGTGATATATTAATCAAACATCTTCCACACTGCTCTTTCTTTTGTTTTTCAAAAGCACTTTTCGCTTCTGGAGAGTCCTATCACAAGTATCCGAATATCTTTTCAAATGTCCAATTCATGCTGAAAACGTTAGAAATCATGTGTGAAAAAGAGCTCCATTCTGAACCAGTTTTTTGCACCGTGGGAAGTAAGGAAGGATTTGAGGGCGCACATTCTGATACGGTAGGAAATGTGACATGGTGGCTTCATCCTGCTCCTGTGAGAATTACAGCTGTCCATTCAGCAGCCTTTGCCAAAGATGCCTTTAGCTGGTGGGGACTAGGGAGGGAGGCTGCGGGTGGCATCCACCAATTGTATGCAGCAGTTCACACATTTTCTGAGGGGAACTTCACCACTACTATTGCTATAAGTAGAGAAATGCCAGGATGTTTCCTCCCTATAAGTCCCATGTCAGCCATTTAATTAAATATTGCAACAAAATTTAGACTGATTTATAAGTTAATATTTTAAAGTATTTTATTTGCATCCCAAATAAAATATATAAAATGAAGAAACAAGTGTAGTATTTTATGCCCCCACAACTCATCTGTAATACTCTACAATTCAATTAAAAATTTTAAAATATAGTTCAAGTTGAGGAATTGAAATGATTATTAATATGTAAATATCTCTTCATTTTTTTCTTCTAATGAATAATAATTTTATTGTGTACTTAGTTGTGACTAAGTACAAGATTAATACTGAAAACTGTTCCTATATTGCATTCATGAAATATTGATAAATTAAATTCAAGAGATGACATTTATTATACCTTAAAAGTATGAAATACCTAGTGATAAATTCATGAATTTGCAAAGGTACTACCAATGAACTGTAGAAAATTATTTACAACAATAAAACTGAAATAAGTGGTCACCTTATAGAAAAGTCTTTTGTTTCTATAATTTCTTGTTATGAAATAAACTACAATTATGGAAGAACAAACATATTGAGACATATAATCGAGCATGTTTTATGATTATTATCATTAAGTTCATTGATAACATTTAGATATACATCATGATCACATTCATCATAGGAAATTTGTACTTGTAGGTGGTATTTCTTTTTCGTATGAGTGTGCAGGGTCTCGCTATGTAGCTTGGACTCGTAGTGATCTTCCTGCTTTCAGCCTCCCTCATACTGGGATTACAGGCATGTGCCACCATGCCCGGATTCCATTGATGGATCAGCGCACTCAGGGGCCGGGCCTGTATGACATGCAGTGCCAGGGATTGAACCCTGACCCTTGTGCCTACCTAAGCAAGGGCTTAGTCTGCTGAACCATCTTGCCAGCCCTCATGCTATATTTGATGTCACTTTTTTCCCCATTCCTTTGCCCTCCCTTCAATCCCTCTTTCCTTTTTATTTACAATGCTTTGTTTCCATTTTATCCTTATTTTCTCATTTTTTTCTTTACTCTTCAATTTCCCTTCCCTCTCCCTAGTTATTTCCTTTGAACCTTTTTTCTTATTTCATAATATATATTACACATTTTGATTCTTATTTACACTCTCACACAGAGAGACAATATAATATTTACTTGTTTTATTTATTTCATTTCAGAATATAGTCTCAAGGTCCATCTGTTTTGCTATAAATGCCTCAAATTTATCCTTCTTTTGGCTAAGTAGTATAAAAATTGACATTGCTTTTTAATCCATTCATGAGTTGTTAGTTTTATAACTCATTAGTTCAATCCATTCATTAGTTGTAGTTAATATTAGCTATTACAAACTGTGATGCCAGAAATACAGGTATGCACAAATCACTGTGGTATGATGATTTTAATTCTTCCAGGAAGATACCCAGAAGGGGAGTGGTTGGGTCAGATGGACTTCTGACTCTGGGTTTTGAGGAATTGCCACACAGATTTCGACAGGTGTTCTACCAGTCTAATTCTCACCTACAGTAGATAAGAATTTCTTTTTCCCCATATTCTCATCAGCATGTGTTAGTCCTTAGTTGATTTCTTGAAAATAGCAAGAGTGAGATGGAATCTCAGGATTGTTTTAATTTGTTTCTTTCAAATGACCAGTAGTGTTGATTTTGTTTTCATATATTTATTTGCTGTTTGTATTTCTTCATCTGAAAAGTGTGTATTCAGGTGCTGATTTTTTGATTAAGTCTTTAAAGTTGGAGGGGTCCACTATTTTTCAATTCTTTATATGCTCTAGATATTAGTCCTTTGTTTGAGGGATAACTGGCTAAAAATTTTTACCACTCTGTGGGTTTGATTTTCATTTGGTTGATGATTTCTTTTGCCATACAAAAGCCTTTTAATAAGATGAGACCCCAGGTGTCGATTCTTTATAATATTTCCTGTGTGTTTGGGGTTTTGGTCATGAAATCTTTGCCTACTGTTATTTCTTCAAGAGTTCTACCTATTCTCTCTTCTAGAAGATTTACTGTTTCTCTTTTAATATTAAAAGCACTTAGCCATTTTGATGTTAGTTTAATACATGGTGAGAAATAGGGCCTAGTTTTAGTCTCCATAATGTGGAAAGCCTGTTTTTCCAGCATCATTTATTAAGGAGGCTATCTTTCAGCAAGTGAATGTGCTTGGTCCCTTTGTGAAAGGTAAGGTAGTTGAGTGTATTTGGATTTATTTCTTCATTTTCTAATCTGTTCCAATTGATCCTAAGTTCTTTTTTTTTTATCTGTACAATATATATATATATTTTTTAATCACAGTAGCCTTGTAGTATAATTTCAAATCAGTCAGGATTTGATATGCCCTTGCCCTGGCCCTTGCCTTTGTTGCCTAGAAAGTTTCTCTCCTTCTCTCTCTTCCTCACTCCCTCCCCCCCCCTCTCTCCCTTTTCTACTTTAGGTCCCAAATGGATTTTAGAATTGTTTTTTGTAGGTCCTTGAGATATACTAATAGAATTTTTATTGGGTTAGCATTAAATCTATATCACAATTTGGAAATATGACCTTTTCCACTATATTGGTTCTTCCTGTACAAGAACATAAGACATCTTTCTATTTTCTGATATTCTTTTTGATTTCCTTGTTCAAAGTAATTTAGTTTTGAGTGTGAGATCATTCACTTTCTTTGCTAGAGTGATTCCTAAGAATTTCATTATTTTTCATGCCATTGTGATAGTGGTTGTTTCCTTAATTTCTCCCCCAGTAGATTTGTTGTTTGTGTAGGGTAAAGACATTGTTTTGAATGTTGACTTTGTGTCCCTCTACACTACCTAATTTGGTAACTAAATCTAAAAATCTTTCAGTGGAGTTTTTGGGTCTTCTATGTATCAAGTTGTCTGCAAATAATAATAGTTTAACTTATTCCTTTCCTATCTTTATTGATTTTATTTCTTTTTCTTGTCTAATTGCTGTTGCAAATATTTCCAGAACTATGTTGAGTAAGAGTAGTGGTAGTGGGAATCCTTGTCTTATTCTTGATTTTAAAGTGAAAGCATTCAGTTTTTGTTCATTCAGGATGATGTTGACTGGTGGGTTGTTGTAGATAGCGTTTATCAGAGTGAGATAAAGACTATTTTATTTTGTGTAAGGATTTTTGCCATGAATGGGTTTTTGGATTTTTTCAGATGAGTTTTTTGCATTTATTGACATGATCATGTGAATTTTGTCTTTGGTTTTCTTAATACATTCTTAAATGAATGTTTTGCACCCTTTCACCATTCATACATCTCTCATCCCTGAGATGAATCTTACTTGGTCATGATATCTAATTTTGATGATTTGCTGAATTCTGTTTGCCAGTATTTTATTGAGGATTTTTATTTCTATGTACATTAGGATGATTGACCTGTGGTACTCTTTTCTGATTGGGTCTTTCTCTAGTTTTGGTATCAAGATGCTATGTGCTTCTATGAATGACTGTGGATTCTTGCTTTCATTTAAATTTCATAGAGTTTAAGAAATAGTGAAATCAGCTCTTCTATATATTTCTTTTAGAATTTTCCAGTGAATATCTCAGAATCTGAGCTTTTCTTTGTTAGTAAGTTTTTAATTACATTTTCAATTTCATTGACTGATACTGGGATATTTGGAATTTTCATAACTTCTTGATTAAACTTTGGTAATTCATATGTATCTCAGAATCTATTCATTTCTTCTGTATTTTCTATCTTATTAAAGTTTCTCAAAGTTGGTATTAATGACCTGGATTTGTGCAAATTTGATATGGTCAAATTTGTGATTTGACCATAATGTTGCTATTTTTATCAATATGAGTGTTTTCTTTCCTTTATTGATGAAGTTGGCTATGATTCATAAATTTCATTTAATCTTTCAAAGAACAAACTCTTTGATTGATTTTTTTGTATTGTGTTCTTCATCTCAGCTGTTTTCATTTCTTCTCTGATCGTTATCCTTTCCTATATTGTATAAAGTTTTGACTTATTAATGTGTCCTTTTCTTTCTAGAAACTTGAGGTTCAACATTAGGTTGTTTATCTAAACTCATTATGTTTTCAAGGTAAGAAATGTTACTGCTATAAATTGTCCTCTCAAGATGGCTTTCCTTGAGTCTCATAAATTTTGGTGTTTTGCATGAGCATTATCATTTAATTATATATACTGTTTACTTTCTTCTCTAATTTCATCTGTGATCCATTGGTTGTTTAGTGACATGTTAATTTCAGTGTGTTTATGGAGTTTTTGTGGTTCCTTTTGCCATTGAGCTCCAATTTCATTTTACTATGGTTTGATAACATGCATAGGATAATTTTAATCTCTCTGCATTTACTATAGCATGTTCTATAGCTAGTATATAATTTATTTTGAAGAATGATGTTGTGGGGTGGAACACTATAGGCATCTACTAGATCCATCTGTTTACAGATTAGATTCAATTCTTTTATCTTCCTTGATTTTTCTGTGGTTGATGTATCTGTTTGTTATAATGGGATGATAAGGTTCCCCCATGACAGCTGTTTTATTACTTGATTTTTCATGTTCATTAATAATTGCTTTTTATAGTTTGTGCACTAGTACTTGGTACATATATATTAATGACTGTTATCTGTTCTTGAGGTTTTTCCTGAACAAATATATAGTGACATTCTGTTTCTTTTGATCAGTCCTGGATTAAAGTTTACTTTGTCCACAAATAGAATAGGTCCTCTGCCTTTTTCAGGGTTCCTGTTCAATGGAGTATTTTTTTATTTTTATTTTTGAAAGAAAGCATCATTATCTATGCTTTGACTTTCAGTCTATGGATTTTTTTTTTTTTTTGGATTTTTTTTTTTTAGGCTGAATGTGTTTCTTATATGCAGTATATTGTTGAATCTTGTTTTTGTTTCAGTTTGCCAGTCTGTTTCTTTTGATTGGTGAGTTGAAACCATTAACATTAATACATATAAGTGATATGTATTGATTTATCCTGATTTCTTAATTTTCCTGGTATTGGTTCCTTGTATTTCCTCTCTGTTAATTGTCTTGCCTGGTGGATTCTTTCTATTGAAATTTTTGGGGTTGTAGTCTTTATCTCTTTCTAAAGTATCTTTCACAACATTTTGTAGAGCTGATTTACTGGTCATGAATTATTTTAGTTGTTCTTTGTCTTGGGTGTCTGGAGGTCTGCACTTGCATTTTGCTTCTGCCTCTTGTCATTTTCTGTTGATTTTGTTTTGTTTTGCTTTACTTTTCTGTCCTGATGCTTGTAACTTTCTTATAGTAGATGGCTTTATTAAGGCTTCCCTAAAGGACATCTGTTCCCCAGAGATGTCTTTTAGGTATAAATGGTTTTTGGTCTTTGTATCTATCCTTAAACCCTACCTACCCACTTTATTAAGTATGAGAAGTTGCTATTTGGCCCAGCACCCAGTCCTTCATTACTGGGTTATATTGATGGTTATGATTACAGCTGATCACAGTGTTCTCCTACAAGGAGGAACATTTGATATGTTATCCTGGCTAAGTAGTAAATTGACAATAAAAATAGCATTAAGCCTAAAACTATTAATTTAACCACAGGGGCAAAGCTCAGTTATATAATCAAGTTCACCATTATTCAGGATCTTGTATGCAAAAAGATTCCCCTTAGTAGAATGACTTTACCCGGTGATATGGAAATTTAAGAGGAGTAAGAGAGAAAACAGGAAGCTACATGAAGAGA
This sequence comes from Myocastor coypus, assembly GCA_004027025.1. Classification (NCBI taxonomy): domain Eukaryota; kingdom Metazoa; phylum Chordata; class Mammalia; order Rodentia; family Myocastoridae; genus Myocastor; species Myocastor coypus. The sequence goes on from PVJA010014247.1 coordinate 36,841, forward strand.
AATATAGTAGAAGCCAGGCCAGAGAACAAAGGACCATCCGGGCTTTGGGAAACTGAAGAGAATAGGAGAAAGAGAATGAAGAGAAAGCAAAAAGTTATTGCAGCAGACCTAAAAGTCTAGAGAATGGTTGCTCACATGGAAATATAAAACCAAGAGAGATAGTTGAGGATAGAGACAAAGAAGACAAATAAATCAGAACAAGAATAAAGACCAAAGCAACTTAAAAAAAAACAAACAAAACAAAATTAGAAAACATGTTGCCCCTCAAAAACTGTTTGTCTCTGTTTCTCTCAGTTGCTGTAGTACCCCCAGACATAGATGGCCCAAGATGGCTCCCACTCTGTACAACTGGCTCCTCCCAGTCAGACCAGCCTTCAGTGTTCCACCTCCACTGGCATGTCTCCTCCTCCCACACTGGGCTGGGGTGGGGCGCTGCCTATTTCTCTGCTCTGCTGTCACTCCAGAGATAATGGGTCCCACTGTGATCTGTGCTTTGGAGGGCGGGGTGGTGGTGCTTTGGTAGTAACCAAGCCTCACTAGTTGAAAGGCTGGAGAGATTCTTCTGTTCCACTCTCTGTCTTTGCTGCTGCTGCCAATGTTGTGCACCACTGGGCTACTGTGGTCACTGGCTTCATGCTTCTGCTGCCCTCTGGGCAGCAGCCCAAGGCTGCTTGGTCTACTTCCATGTCCCCTCTCACATGGGGTAGTGGTAGAGTGCCGCTGCTGTTTAAATCTGAGCATCTGTGTCTGTCTGACTGGTCACAGGGCAGGAAGGGTCATGGCTCTCTTTCAGTGTGGTGTCTAGCCTTGTTGCTTTTAGAGGCTTCAGTTATGCACATAATAAAAGAGAAGCTGGCGGGCCTCTGGGGAGGGAGCAGTGCTGGCAAAATTTGTTGCCAAGCTGCTGTGTCTTCTGTGTAGAGGAAAGCATGAGAGGGAAAGGGCCTTTATCTCGAATCTGTCCTATTTGGCTTGAGTTAGCCACACTTTTGAAGGCCCTTCGTTTCTTGGAGACTTCACAGCACAGTAAATCTTGCTTGGCATGCAAGTGGCATGCCGCTGCCAGCCCCAAGGGCTAGATTACTTGAAGTCGCATGTCTATGTTCTGTTTGAGGTACAAATCTCTTATTTCAGACTCATTTGGGCATCAGGATGTATGTCTCTCCCTTTCCTCCTATTACTTGTGTTTTTAGCTGATTTTTCTCAGAGTAACTCTGCATGCCTCTTCCTCTGTTCAGCCTCATTGAGTCTCTCTGTGCATGTTCTTTATAAACTGGCATGATTTGAATGACAGACTTTAATCTCTCAAGTAATGTCATTTTCCATTCCTCACAAATTTTCAAAAGGGAGACAATGATCACTTTGAAATTTTAATTCTTTTGTTATTTTATGTTTATTTATTTATTTATTTATTTAGTACAGGGTCTACAGGATCTACAGGATCTCATCACACAGATCAGAATCATAGTGATCCTCCTTTTTCAGCCTCCCAAATTCTGGGAGTATAGTCGCGTGGCACCACTTCCAGTCTCAATTGTACCTTAGGGGTGGGGTTGTATATTTCTTTTATAGATTATGGGTAAATTTGTTTTTAAAAAGCACATGCTTTTTTTAAAAAAACATATTGTACATTGAAATGCTAATTTAAGAAATATTCTTCTTCTAAATAATATTATTTATGTGTGACCTAACTGGTCTTCTGTATTTCTTTTGGGTATTTTCTAACATTAGCTATAGAATAAAGAAAAGCACTTTTGCTACATCTTTTAAAAAAAATTTCTAGACCTATATGCTTAGCTCATTACTGATGATCCATATATACGTGTGTCAGTTATTAAAATAATTTGAGTCTTTTGGTTATAATTACTAAAGAACACAAATTCTATCATATCTTTTGATTTTAATCATTAAAAAATAAGGATTTCATTGAGTTTAACAAATGATATGGTCTAATTAGCTTGTGGACTGCAGAGCCAGAACACTTGGTTGAGTTTTCTGCTCTGTGTTTTGTTCAGTAGCTAAGTTGGCTTTCCTAAGCACAGTTGTCACATGATAATAGCAACACGGTTCTTTAGAAAGATAGCTTTAAACTGAGCTAAAACTTATTGTGTCCCTTACCTAGTTTCTTCTGTTCTGAAGCACAAACTGTTTCCAAAAAAATAGCAGAAACAGTCTGCATTCTAATATGATTAAGAGTCTCATTCTGTGACACTTTAAGAGTCCAAAGACACTATCTAAATTTGGAACATTTTGTGTTATACCATAATTGTAAGTGTGTACTATGAATTGGATTATGAGATATGGATTCTTCAACATTAGGAGCATTATCCTACGATTCATGTCCCATTTTCCAGGCAACATGTTTGTAATCATGACATTGTATAAATGTATAATGTCAAATGACCCCCAACTGACTGAAAACAGGATAAAATTGAGAGACCTGAATGTGAACAGCCAAAACAGAGTGCATATTTCAAAGTTGCTTTCTCTTATAAAACACAATCAAGTCAAATGGTCAGAATTTATTCACTTAAATTTTACTAAAATTCAAGATGGTGCACTGATCACACGTTTCAGAGAGCAGGAGATTAGCAACACTTGTGTAGGTAGGTGTTGTGAAGTCCAAGGTATAGTACGGCAATGAGCAGCCCACACCAGGGGAGGAAATGATAGCACTGTAGAAAATGGTGGCTAAAAGGCCAGCCAAAACCAAAACGAAATGAAATGAAACAAAACGAAACCAGAAAAAAAAAAAAAGGGAAGGAGAGAAAGGGAGAAAAAAATGTTCCATTAGAAACATTTAATGCTGTGTTCAGTGCTTATAAATACATTTTAATTTTTATTGGACTGAATATGCATACAGTTTTGCTGTCAAATTGTTATAAAAGTTGCTATGTATATACACTTAATTTCTCTACTGTTGCAAACAGTAGCAGGTGATACTTACTGGCAACCACATCTGTAGTAGTACTGATTTAGTGGAAAGGCAAAGAAGTAAACCACTTACTCTCAAACCATTGCTTTGTGTTGCCCTACTAGGCTGATAATTATTGTATTTCATTAAATTGCATAACAGTAGTGATTATATAAATTCAGCTAAGTTTGGTAGAGTTGCTCTTGGTGATGCTAATGTCCTTAAGGCAAAAGTCAACAGAAGCATGTCTGCATGAGGCAACTTGATTATATTTATTTTATTTGGGGGGTGGATGGGGTTTGCATTGAAAACCAATCTGAGCTGGGGTAAGCTAGAGAAGCAGGGTTTCTACATTGTTAGGGCAACTATGATTATTATGTGGGATAGTGAGTTTATTTTTGTCTCTGCTTAAAGAAAATATTGTTAATCGACTTTGTTTACTTATGGTTGTAGTATGATTGTTGGAGGGGGTTTTATTTTATTTTAAAGAGAATAAAAATGATTTTAAAAATTAGAAACTATAGAGAACTTCAAAAATCAAGATGACAGGAATTCAACGATGGCTGTTATATTTCATACTGTTGTCTTCAAAGTAGTTTTTCAGATTGTCGGATATAAACATGCAGAATTGGTCAAAAATTTAAACATCAGCATTACTTTTAATAAACCAATAGAAATTAGTAACACATGCTTATATGTGAAATAAATCAGACCTGCATATATAAACATGCCTAGTATAAGAACCTGAAAGAGTAAATAAAATCTGTAATGTATAATGCATATTGTGAAAGGGAGAGAAACTGCTCAATAGGAAAGAACAACTGAGATAAAGGAAAGGAGAAAAGAGGTGGGATATATATATATATATATATATATATATATATATATATATATGATAGCTGAGATAAATGTACTACTCATTTCTATTGCTTTCTTTTTTAAAAGGCACAATTATTTTATTTTTGAGACAGAGTCTCACTATGTGTTCCTAGGTGACCTTGAATTCACCAGGCGTGTCATGCTGGCTTCAAACTTGCAGTGATCTTTCTCCCTTAGCCTCCCTGGTGCTAGGATTACAGGCATGCATCACCATGTCTGGCTTGTGGTGTTATTTTGTAAGTTTTTCTCTAACAAGGGATCAAAATGAGCTGACTGGGAGTGCCAGAGTAGACTGTAATAACATAATGTCGAATCAGTCCCAGATGTCAGAAGCTGCTTTTGCTCTTTCTCAATGATGAGGAAAAATAGCATCATACAAAACTGAAAATAAGATGTAAATCTTGTTCAGTGTCTCAGTCCTTATCTTTTCTTTATCAAATGCTTCCAGGAATTGTCTCTGGGGATGGAGCATAAGTGTATTAGCAGAATAATTTTTCACCTGACTTTCACAAAGTCTGTGTAGTCATGCACTATATGTGATTTTTTTTTTTAAAACCTCATTTTGATTTAATTAGACAAGCCAATGCAAAGTTTCAAATATAGATCTACTCATCTATTTTTTCAGAAGAAGTTTGGCACTGTTAGGCATCCAGGATGAGATACCTACAGGAATTTGAGAAAAGAATTTTATTTATATGGGTTCCATTCTTCGGATGGGCTCCACCATAAAGCAGAAAATTGAGTTATGGATACATTTACTGAAGTCAGCATGTCTCACTCTGTGCCTCACATAATTTTAGAGTAGAGCTTTGTTGTGGAACAGTTTAACATTCCAAATATTTGTTTCCATTTTCCTTGTAGTAATATTGTTCTCTAGAGTCGGTAGGCTTGTGAGGAGGTTGTCTCAGTTAGGCCTTTATCTCCAGTGTCTCCCCGAGTTCCTGACATAAAATGATTTAATATACATCTGTGGTATTCACCTAGCAGTTTACTAGAAACGTAATACGACTTTGTTAATTAATTTTATTAATTTTATTTCTCTCTCTCTCTCTCTCTCTCTCTCTCTCTCTCTCTCTCTCTCTCTCTCTGTCTGTCTATTTTTTTTTCCCTGTATTTAGAACAGAGTCTACAGGTCTCACTATGTAGGTTGGACTCATAGTGATTCCCCTATTTTTAGCCTCCCAAGTGCTGGGATTACAGGTGTGTGCCACCATGCCCAGTCAATTGCAACTCGGTATGCACTGAGGGTGGGGCCAGCATGGGGGTTGGGGGGGCAGGGAATCAAACCCTGGCTGCTGTGCTCTGCTTAAGCAGGTGCTTTAGTCTGCTGAGCTATCAAGCCAGCTCTTGACTTCATTTGACTTTATGTCTGAAGTTTTTTTCTTCTAGTTTAAGGATATCAATATCAATGTTATCCTATCTATGACACTGCAGTATTATTTTGTATCATAAAAGCTAGAGAGTGCTTTAGAGTCTATGAGTTTTTTCACAGGACAAAATATCATCTAAGCTAGCAATTTAGTTACATAAAGCATAGTTTATATTTGTGTCTTCAAGTTGGCAAAACCTCAGTGAGAGTGCTACGTCATTGTTGTATCTCATAGACTTTGGTGAACCAATTAAATCTATGAAACTGTCAGGAGGAGTTGTGAGAAAAAATAAACAAGACCCCATTTGTTACCTGAGTTTGTAGCTTTTAACAGAACTTAAAATACTCATCAGATGTCAATTGTAAAGCACTTGTTCTTTCCCTTAGAGGTAGAAACTCACATTTTAAAATCGAGTGTTTTAGTAGGTTGTTGTTCATTTTTCTCCTGTTTGCCTTCCCCCTATTACCAAGGAGAATATAGTCAGAGAGAGTGTTTAAAACAAATATAACTAAAGTTGTCCCTTAGAAGATGCAGGATTTTTGTCTGATTATAAAATTCATGTCATTGAAAGTATCATGTGAAAATATATACTTGAGTTCAGGTTAATTATACATACTTACACAAATTTGCCTCCGTAATTATTCTCCTTAGTGAAACATGAAGCGTAAGAGAACGTGCATTTAAAGTTTGTTCTCATGTTTGTTGCAGTCGAGCTCTTTCCCAGGTATAAGGGGATCTGAATTCCAGGCACATGTGCAGTGCAGTCGTGGAGGGTACGAAGTGAGCCCCCTGCTCTGGCACTGTGTTGCTGCTTGGTTTTGTGTTCAGAGCAACAGCCCTCAGCTGAACAGCGTGCTCAAGCATCTTGCCTTGCATAAGCTGCAACTCCAGAAGAAATTCTGGTAAGAGTGAGGCCATAAATTGTGAGAAACATGTGGAGAAACTTTTGTGCATAAATGTTGAACAGTCTTTTATTTAAATGTTAATCACCCTTCAGTTGGCTATGAAAATATGTATCAGTTCCACAGGTAAAGGCAATTTACATATTTCCTATTAGTTTATGTTATCAATAATTTGTTTCTGGGGCCAACCAAATAGCTCTGCAGATTAAAGAACCTGCAAGAAGGCACAGGGACCAGGGTTCAGTCCCAGGCCTGCCGTGCCGGCCCCACCCCTGGGATATGGTGAGAGGGCAATTGAGACTGGACATGGTGGCGTGTGCCTGTAATCCCAGCTCTTGGGAGGCTGGAAACAGCCAGATCACTATGAGTCTGATCTAGTAGTGAGGCCCTAAACACCCTGTAGACCCTCCCTAAAATACAAAAACAAAACAAAACATTAAAAACAATTTATTTCCACAGTTTTTTTGTTTTGCTATGCTAGTATATATAATTTGTCTTTATTAAGTAAAATTTTTAAATTGATATGAACTTTATTCTTCAATTTTTTCCATGTAGTTAAATAACAACAATGAAATGTAGTTTGTCAGCAGGGGAGGAAATATACTAAGATTGAATCTATGACTTATTTGTAATATATAACAAAACTGAGCACTCTCTAGTGAGTGTTATGAGTGGATATATTCTTAATTGTAGGGATAAATTTTCACATTTTCTTCATAGAGGGTGCTGTTAACTGAGGACTTATTGCATATGATTTTTATTTGTGGAAGAACTTTATTTTTTATTTATTTTATTTTTTTAAAAGAATTTATTTTATTTTCTTTCTTGTTTCAGAACTTTTGTTTGTTTGTTTATTTATTTATTTATTTATTTATTTATTTATTTATTTTTGTGGCCGGCTCAGCCTGCCCTGAGGGCAGGGCTGGCGCAGCATGTGGTGCTGGGGATCGAACCACAGTCCCTGCAGCCGCCTAAGCTTTCCTAAGCAGGTGCTTTAGACCACTGAGCCATCTTGCTGGGCCTCTGTGGAAGAACTTTAAAGAAGTATTTCTGAGGAAATTTATCAGAAGGTATTCATTTCTAATATTTGCTGTGTGTATATCAGGGGTTTGAACATCTTTTTATTAGTGCTAATATAGTAATAATTATCCTGTCATGCCATAACAAATTGAAAATTCAGAGATATCTTTATTTAAAAAGTCTGTAAGCTTTTATTGCCTCATCCCACACCAAAAGCCTTTGTATATCCCTTGGATTCAACTACAAATCTTGTTAGAATGTGGAGCATTTCTTACTGAGTGAATGTTGGAAGATAGAAGTTTGTGGGATTCTAGCTTGTGGAGACATTTCTGGAGAATGGCTTAAAAATGACCTATTTCCTTGCTATATCTTAGGTTAGAAGATAACTTGCCCTGTTTCACAGCTTAAGGAAGAAATGCTCTCAGTGTTATAGTGAGACAGAAATGATTATTCTTTGACATCTTAATTTTGATTGTCTATAGATAGGAAAACAAACATGGACCAAAATAGGATATTTATTATACTAATAACCATATAATTCCAATAAGTATATTTTAATATGGAACCTTTAAAAATAAAGATTAGAAGCTTTCTTTGGTATAAATTGGGTTATTCTGGAAGATGAGATGATTCAAATCATTTTTAATTCGGGGAATTAAGTTATAAGAGATTCAAACATATTTTTTTAATAGGACAAACACCTGAAACAGTTTATTATTATTATTATTATTATTATTATTATTATTATCATTATGTATTTAGTACAAGGTCTACAGAGTATCATTATACAGATCAGACTCCTAGTGATCCTCCTGTTTTCAGCCTCCCAAGCTCTGGGATTACAAGTGTACTCCACCATGCCCAGTCTCAGTGGCCACTCAGCATAACCTGGGGGTGGGGCTGGCATGACTGTCTCTCTCTCTCTCTCTCTCTCTCTCTCTGTCTCTGTCTCTCTCTTTTTGTCTCTGTCTCTCTGTCTCTCTTTAGTACAGGTTCTCACTATGTAGTCCGAAGTCATAGTGATCCTCCTATTTTCAGCCTTCCCAGCACTGGGATTACAGGCTTGTGCCACCAGGCCCGGTTTTGGGGACCCTATGGCATATTGTACCAGGGGTCAAACCTGGGTCCTTGCACTTGTTAGGCAGGTGCTTAGACCACTGAACTATCTCCCACTCCCTGAAACAGTTTTAGCTCTTCACAACTCTGGCTTGATTTCATAAATGAACAGAAATTACATCTAAATGTATAAATAATTATAGCATGACTTTGTCAAATTTATTTACCAAGTACTCTAATAATTACTAACTAAACAATTTAAATAAGTGCTGAAACAGTAAAAGTGGATGATTAAAAATGTCTAAGTGTGGAAGTCAATTAAATGTTTCTTTAATTTTTAAAGCTTTATTGTGTTGTAGCAACATCCATTTAATTTAAATTGCTAATGATTTGTTTAAATTTCCCTATGAATGCTTAAGTATTTTAAAAATTATTTAGTTCTTTATAGATTTGAGTGAATGGGGAGAATACTGAACTGTTCTTTATTAAAACTGAAGAAACTCAGGCCAAGTTTACTTGGCTTGTCAGTGATTAAAACTAGACTTTTAATTGTCATAGCATAGCATTTTTTCTCATGCCTCATTCTGCTGACATTCTGAACATACTGCTTAGTATATAGCTGCTTTGAGACATACCATCATTTAATCCTGGATTTTTTTTTCCTAGAGGTTAGTATGTGGATCACTATGAGAGAGAGAGAGAGAGAGAGAGAGAGAGAGAGAGACAGACAGACAGACAGACAGACAGACAGACAGACAGGCAGGCAGGCAGGCAGACAGGCAGGCAGGCAGGCAGGCAGACAGATAGACAGACAGACAGGGAGAGAGAGAGATGTTTAGATAATGCTGGATGAACAGAGGGTACACTGAATGGATGAATGACTATCACAAAAGGGAAAGGATGGTTGCTTGAAAGAATACTGTTAGATAGTTTTAATTCTCAAAATCAGAATAGTTCAGAAACAAAAACAGACATGGGTCAGTGGAATAGCACAAAGGACACCAATATCCCCAGATAATTCAGCTGTCTTTAAGTTTGATTTTTAATTTATTAGAGCCCAGAAAGTGATGATTTTAAAATCAGAGTTCCCAACAAATTAACACTTAAAGTAGAAGTAAAACATTATAAGAAATAGTATGTCTATTACAGCAGTTTGTAGGATGTCAGATTTTTCTTTTTGTGGTGTTAAACTCTACCCTTTCAGAATGTCAGATTTTTAAGAGAATCACATAGTATCTTATAGTACTAAAATGTGTTATTAAAATCAGAAATATCTAAGATTTCTCCACCTGTAAAATGCCTCAGTAGCTAATTGAAGAAATTTTTTCATGTAAGTAACAGCTACCACATGTGCAAGAGATCACTTTTTATGTCAAAGGAACTAAGGGAGGTAAGTTTATGGTTTTCATTTATAAAAATTTTAGAATATTACATATGAAGGCCTACTAAGAATATTTTCAATATCCTCATGCTAATTCCCCAGAGATGTATATCGCTTCTTTTTAACTGCATTAAAAAAAGTCTGTGGATTTTTATTCATTATAGGCTGGTCCTGATAATGAAGGCATACATTATTTACTCTGATATGGTAGGAAAAATTCTAGTTAATTATTACATCTCTTGCTTGTCATTAAATAAAACATCAAAGTGAAGTCAAAAATATTTTATGCCTCAACAGTGAGCAATCTATTTCTATAAGTTCCAATTATGAGTGGAACCTAGAAGTGTGGGAGGTAGGGGTATTTCAGGTTTGTTTGTCTGTTTCCCCAAAACCACAAATCAGCTACTTGATCTTTGACAAAGAGGCTAAGAGTGTCAGAGCAAAGGTAGCCTGTTCACCAAATGGTGGTGGGAAAACTGGGTGACAGTTTACAGAAGATTGAAGTTGGACCCATATGCATCACCAGGTACTAAAGTAAAGTCAGAATAGATCAAAGACCTAAACATTAAAGTAGAAACATTGGCCAGGGATGTAGATCAGCAGCACAAGTGCCTACCTGGGAAGTGCAAGCTCCTGAGTTCAATTCCTGGTAACAAAACAAAACAAAAACCCTCAAATTACTAGTTTTGGTGGTAAAGAGATAGCTCAGTGACATAAGTGCCTGCCTGGCAATCACAAGATCTGAATTTTATCCTTCTTGGGTAACTAACTAACTAACTAACTAGCTAGCTAACTAACTAAGAAACATCAAACCTACAGTGAGACAAAATAGGTAAAACACTTGGAAGTCATAGATGTCGGAAAAGATTTCTTAAATAGAATAATATGTTCATATGAAATAATAGCAAAAGTCAACACATGGGACTACATCAAATTAAAACTTTTTGCACAGTGAAGAAATCAGATAGTGAAGAAACAACCTATGGAATTAAAAAAAAAAAAAAAGAAAACCACCAGCTATTCCTTAGACAAGGGAGTAATATGTAGTATATATAAAGAATCATACAAAAAAAAAAAAAAAATAGACTACCTAACGTAAGAGACCCAAGCAAGAAATGGGAAAGTGAAATGAACAGATACTTTTCAGAGGTGAAAGTCCAAATGTTTAACAAATGTATGAAAAAATGTTCAACATCTCTGGCCATTACAGCAATATAAATTAAAATAACACTAAGGTTACATCTTATACCAGAAAAAATGGCAATCATTAAGAAGTCAAAAAATGGCAAATACTAATAAAACTTTGCTGAAAAAGGAACCTTCTTATGTTGTTGGTGGGAATATAAGCTAGCATAACCAT
>PVJA010014248.1:0-47765 GCA_004027025.1 Myocastor coypus
TGCTATTAAAACTAGAACGAAACCACATTATCAAAGTGTTTCATGTAGATAAAACCTAATTAAATTTATCTTCCTGGAGGATTTAGATTGATTTCTGGCTCCTTCACCAAGCTGTACTTTGCCTCTGAAATTGTTTTGTTAAATAATTAATTGTCTGGTCATTTCTCTAATTTACAACCTCTTTATTTACTTAGATACTAATGAATCAGAATTCCTTTTATTCTGCTCCATCCTGACACCTGCTGACATTTCTCGTCTTATATTCTGAGTTTAAGATTCTCCAAAGCAGGAAGGGACAGGCCCACATCTTCAGAAGGAAAAGCATACATCATTTCCTACATTCTGTCTTACCAGCTAGTTAGAAAGGCCTGGAGGGGCCCGGCAGGATGGCTCCGTGGTCTAAAGCGCCTGCTTGGGAAAGCTTGGGCGGCTTTAGGGACCACGGTTCGATCCCCGGCACCACATGCTGCGCCAGCCCTGCCCTCGGGGTGGGCTGAGCCGGCCATAAAAATGAGTGAATAAACAAAGGTTCTGAAACAAGAAAAAAATAAAAAAAAATTAAATTAAAAAAAAAAAAAAAGAAAGGCCTGGAGTACATCTTAGGGTAAAGCCTCCTCCTAGAATGTGTACAAAAGAAAAGACAATTGTCAGCTGAGCTAGGTAGATGGCAAGATCAAATACAGCTTGGGAAAATTAAAAATTTATCAGAACCCTTCTCAGCATACAAAAAGGATAGACATGTAGTGCAGTTGGAAGGTGCTTGTTTCAATCCTCAATGCAGAAAAATAAAAGAGCTCAGCATCAAACACAATCTATTAAATATGGCAAATTAGTTAGAATTTTGACATCTAATTTTCCTAAAATATAGTAATGAGCATGCAATTCCCTTTATAAAACATGGTACCATGATCAAACCACATGTACTCCTTCCTTATACAATCACTAGTGCTGCAAATTCTTGTCTTTGCTCAAAAATAATAAAGGATGAAACATAATATATATCTTTGATATAAGAAAAATTTATTCAACTTCAACTGTTTGCTAGGCACTTTTATAAAAGTAGGAAGCATTGATGAGCCAGGAATGAATGTTCCCTAATAGTGAGAATTTCTAACATCAATTGATGTTTTATGAAAAATTACTCCTCACCTCAAAGGACAAAATTCACTTCAGGAAGAAGATGAAAATGGTTGAAGTATCTGACCCAGAGAATGCATTATTAATGGGTGTTATATTTTTGTGTGGTAATAGAAGTTACAGTTATCTCTAATGATAATAGAAAATGAAAAAAAAGTAGTATATTGCTAACATGGTAACAACAATGATACAGTGAACTAAGAGGCAATTTTAAAACAGTAAGTAGTAGTAATCCTGGAACTTCAGAAATAATGAGATATTGATCTGAAAAATAAAGTAGAATTGAAAAAGTAGAATTTATAGTGCCTAAGAAAGGTTTACTGAAGAGAAACAGGATAATCATGAGAAATCAGAGGATACAAAAAGGAAATTAGAAGGAAAAAAATGATCAGAACAGGTAAGAATCTTTGCAATATATTCCATGTAGGAACTCTCTCTGGGGAATTATGTTATTGGAGATGTCATTAACAGTTTGAAAACAATAATGCGAAGATGAAAAACAAAGAATTATTGGCTTTTCCATAAAACGTATGACTTAGGTACTTTTCACTCATTGTTGAGACAAAATACCCAACACCCAAAGACAAGGGAGGAAAGGTTGATTTAGCTCACAAATTTGAGAAGTTTCAGCCCATAATCTGCTGGCTCTAAGGCAGGGTGGCTTGGCAGAGGAAAACACTTCACGGCCAGGAGACTATAGCAAAGCAACACATCAGGAGAAAGAAAGACAATTCTCTTTCTGTCACCTATAGTGTATCCAGGCTACCAGGAATAGGGCAGACCTAAATAAATCAGTAGCCTGACTACTGAGTCACCCACTTTTAATCCTAGCACCCTTCATTCTAGCATTACACCATGAATCAATCCCACATTGTAGATTTAGATACCTCTGAAAAAGCCCTATCAAGGAATGCAAGAGGCTTTGAGAGTACCTGTAGACACAAACCATGCAGAAGTCTGTATTCCAGGACTAATCGGTCAATATTCTCACTGTATAGTTGCAAATGATAGTGTTAAATCTCAAGGGAGACATATATTGTAGGTCAAAACTATAATTATTCTTCACAAAATAAGATTGGGCAAACAGAAGAAGCAAAAGATGAGAAGCCTTCACATGAGAATTAACTGGTTCTGAATGTTATTTTTTTCATAATAGACAACACTTTAATTTGTGTGACTCAAAAGAGTTAACCATTCTTAACTTTAAAAATCTCCTCAGCCTTACTCCTCATCAGTGACTGTCTCTTTGTTTTCAAAGTTTAATGAGATATTTTCTATAGTTCTACACATGGTCTCCATTTCATAGTTACTTTTCTGACCTTACAATTCAGTTTTACCCTGGAATGATTTATAGCCACCATACTATACCATTAAAAACTGAAAGCGAAACCTTCACTTTTCACTATTATTCCACTGAAAATATTTCCCCAAACTTTTGGATTTAATTTTCTAGTCTCACCCACAGAAAGGTTTTCACACTAATCATGATGTATTTATAATATACACATTGAAGAAGTAAGTCTTTATTGCTACTTTCACTGTTTAGTAAATATCTAGCATACAGATGCTATTATTAAATAATATTCCAAAGTACGTGTAATGGAAACACTAATATAGCAACCATTAATGAACAGCTATAAATATGTATTATCAAATCAAATAAATTATGTCCATTTTAGCGAATATGGGATGCTGAGACAACAAGATACTAAAAGGGACATATCAGTTGATCCAGATATATCACTTGATAATTTTTCATGTACAAGAATTTCATTTCTATACATTCATGAATAGAGAGACGTTGGTAAACTATACAAAATGGTATAACTATACCTTTTCCTCTTAAAAGTATTTCTCTTATGTTATGACACAACTTAAATACTTCTGCAATCAAATATATTGCAACTACTATAGTGTACTCCCTTAAATTTTATGTCATATCTGTTTATCCAGTTATTTGTTTGGAGGCATTAGTTTTGTTTAATTTTTATCACTATTAAGAATTCTTAGTAAGCATCCTCAAAATTACAACTAAACTAAAATGTATGTTTTAAAGCTAATATACCTTGAAAATTACTCAAACCAAGTCAAACTCTGTGATACATCTTGAAGTATTAGTGCATGTAAATATTTCTGTCCACTAAGAGTAAGGTAGATTTTGTCATTTTTTTACCGATTGGGAAAATGTCACACTGGATTCCATAATGTAGGATTAAGTGAATAGTTTAAATCATCTGTTTCATTTTGAACATTTTCTACTAGAGTTTATAAACGTGTGACTTTACAAGGTCAACACATAAAATCATAAATTGAAATATATAAGCCTTTGTCAGATTACAGTTTCACTTAGAGGTATGTCATTTAATCTTTCAAAATACAAAAGTCCCAGAGAAACATTGCATTGAAGGTCCTCACTTGTTCATTTAGTTTGTTTTCTCTAAGCTTATGTCATTTTGGGGCTCTTGGTTTTTATAATAACATAATATCTGATGGGAGACTGGGGGACTGGGGAGATAGCTCAGTAGAATAAGTGTTTGCCTGGCAAGCTCAGGGTGCTGAGTTAAATCTCAGGTACCGAAAAAAAAATGTTGACAAAGTATCTGATGTGACCAGACATACAAAAAACTGATGAAGCAATGAGTTTTATGAGAATTTAAAATTTCCAGAACATCCATAAGTAACACTGTCAGAAAGATAGAAAAATTTCAAAGAGAGCACATTTGCTACAAAATTGAGAGGAGATAATTTCCAGCCAAGTGTGTGGCCAGTACATCCAAATACTACAATGGAGAGAGAGGGTGAAAAACAGTGAGGTTGCTAGACTGAGAGTGCAGAGAACTCTTATTTCAGGTTAATCTGCTATAAACTTAAGTTTATTATAGAAGTCTTGCACTCACTGATAGTGCAGCTAAAATTAAAATAAATGTGAAAAGGAGGGCCGGCGAGATAGCTCAGCAGACTAAGCAACTGCGCAGGCAAGCACAAGCACTGGGGTTCCATCCCCAGTACCACATGCCATGCTGGTCCCAAACCCAGGCACGCTGAACCAACAACCGAATTTGGGCCTGGTGGTACGTGCCTGTAAATATCAGTGCTGGGGAGGCTGAGATAGGAGGACCATTACAAGTCTGAGCTACGTAGTGAAACCCTGTACTAAATACAAAAATAACAAATGTAAAACTGAATTTAAATCCACATAGGCAATGTTTCATATTTTAATTAAGAATACTTCTGTATTAAAAATATATTTGAAAACCTTCCCTGAGTATACCTTGCTGGCAGTGGAAACTATTTCACAGTATTATTGATAATAATATACCTCTTCTGAGAAGGAAGCTTTCATATCATCTACTGATAATAGATAATTATTATTATTATTTTTAAAATATATTTAGTGCAGGATCTCCAGTGTCTCACTACACAGATTGGACTCATAGTCATTATCCTGTTCTCAGGCTCCCAAGTGATAGGATGACAGGTGTGTGCCACCATGCCCAGTCTCAATCACCACTTCACTGCATCCTGGGGTCAGGGCCAGTATGGCATGCCAGAGATCAAACCCTGTTCCCTGTGCCTGGCTGGCTAAGAAGCCCCCTTAATGTGCTGAGCTATCTAGCCTGCCCAGAGAGACTATTTTTTTTTTAACTCCTGGGGGTAATTTCTCAGAGGAATTTACAGCACTACATTTGCATTTTGAGTAAGCCATGGACTCCTAGTATTGTATTGTTTAAATGAAAATTCAAGTTGTAAAAATAAAATCAAAATATCTGCTCAGGTATTTTTCACAATGTTTCATAGGGTAGCTTTCTTAGTTGAAGGAGATTGGACCAATGATACAAGTATAAAGATTTCAAAAGATTTGAAAACACTAACACTTTTTAAGGCAACTATATGAAACAATAATCAGAGAGTAAAAGAGCATGGAAAAATTTCACTAATATCTTGACTACATAGAAGTAGAGGTTTGAAGACAGGAACAATAGGAAGTATCAAATATAGCACTGCATGAACATTGTAGGGCAAGCATGCATAACGAAGCAATCAGTTTTTACTATTTCATGATCTTTTTATTCACCCTCTCCACACAAAGTATTTTACTTTAGTTGAAAAGCACCACTGAGAAATTTACAAATCAGTAGCTTTACATGATAGTTTATTTTGTATGAAAATTTGTTTCCTTAGGTATTAAAATTCTTTGAGTTTTATACTACACAATAATATCTAAGTAAATAAACTAGTATATAGGCACAATATATGGCACTTGTGGGTGTGCACGCATGCATTTGAGTTTGTGAAGGACAGAATAGAAGCTATTAAAAAGCTTCATATGACTCTACTGAACTAGTGTGTAAACATCATAAAACCGTTTCAGCTTTTATAGTCACATGTGCAAAGCAAACTTTTAACTTCCAGGAAATTTAAATTCAAAATTAATCATGAAAAGTTCAATATACCTTTGCTGTCTTATGTAAGAATCTGATGGGCAAGATGGGGGTTGAGGCAGACACTGCCAAGAGCCTTGCTGAGGCTGAGGCTGAGGCCTTGCCCCGTTGCTGTTTGTAAAATCCTTCCTATGCACTGGAGGGATGGAGGGTTTGCTACGCAAGACACTTCCTTCGAAGCTTGTGGCCATCTGACCCACTGCTTCATTTTTTATTTAATTTTAGTTTTACCAAATGAAAAAATTAAATTAAAAATGAGATGGTGGCATGTCCCATAAAGGAAACAAGTATTTTTGTTCCAAATTTTCCATTCCTGATTCCCACATCTTGGAGGCAGGCATTTTCATTACTTTAAACTTTTTCTTTTTGTATATAATTCAATAGTTCTAAATTGTACTGATACTTCATAATTTTTTTTTTATTTTTTTCATATTATGTCCTGATTTGTATACTAAGCCATGTCCAAAGATAGTTTTCAATTGCTTGGTCTCATATGTTTATTCAATTCCAAATAACTTATTATGTTTAATTTCTTATAATAAGCTAAATTTTACTTCCCATTTCTTTTTAGAGTCTACTTAATTATTCAGAGATTATTATTCATCATCCCTCTGAATTTATTATTGAATCATCAAAATTATGTGATGAGCTTTAATTTTGAGACTGTACCCAGCATACTGAGTAACAATAATAATTTAAGTCTAAACTCAGTAAGAGGTAAAATGCATCATACTGCATTTTATTCAAATATAATAATTTACAAAAACTTCCTGTGTGCAGAGTATATCTAATATGTTATAATAGAAAAGATGTATTTTGAGTAAAATACACATGACTAATTAAAAGTATTCCCTCCTGGTTTCCATTTATATTCTTAGGTTTATCTATTTTAAATCATTGCAATATTTTTTACTATTTAAATTTTTTTAATCTTAAATACAAAAGAAAATTCATTTTTATACTTTCATGGTCTTATTGTTTATTTTCTCCAAGTGTACATGAAGATCGTTTTCTCCAGTGCTTTTATTATTATTATTATTATTATTATTATTATTATTATTATTATTATTTAACAAGTGCTTATTTCTGTTAGAGGAGGAGTTTGTGAGACTCTTATGTAATGTGGTTGCTAGATTGTTCTTCAGTAATATTTAGCTGCTCCTGTCCGGGAAGGCTAGGAAGGCAAGTTAACTTTCAAGAATTAAAATGTATTCTGTGGGTATACTTACTTCCTGCGATGAATGGAACCATTATGCACTTCAGCCACATACTAATAAAAATATTTTTAAAAGAAACAAGGGGCACCGAGATAGCTCAGCAGTCTAAGGCCAGCCTAGGCAATTGCGAGGACCCAGGTTTGATTTCCAATACTGCACGTCTTGCTAGCCTGCATTGGGTGCACTGGGCATGGAGGAGCATGCCTGTAATTCCAGCGCTGGGGCAGCTGAAATGAAGGATCATTAGGAGTCCAAGCTGTGTAGCAAGCCCTGCATCAAATACATATTAAAAATATAGATATAGATATGGATATAGGTATAGATATATAAAAAGAAACAAAGTTGCTAAAAATATTCCCTAATTTTAATTCTCTGTCCCAATCCACTGCCTCATATGAGAATTTTTAACCTAGTACCTTGAATGTCAAAGTTCTTCTTTGATATGTTCCGCGGGTAGGGAGGCTGGCGGTGTTTTATTAAAAGGTTTTCACTGTGTATCAACAAACACTAGAGAAACAGATTTACTACGAGTTAAAATGAGCAAACAAACAAACAAAAAAGTTTAAGAAATCACCAGACTGGCCTGCAACGGAGGGGAAGAGTGCCACAAGCCTGTTCACACACGGGGATCGAGTACCCAGCCCAAGGCCTGGAGCTCACTGTAGAGTCCTAGGAGAGCACAGCAGGGTCTGTTCCGGAGCCTGAGGACTGCGCAGGAGCCTAGAGACGATGTCTACGGAAGGGGTGAAGAGCGAGCTCCTCTGAAGAAAGAAGAGAGCCTTCTTTCCTTCCAGCCTCCATTGATCCGGCTTTCCACATCCAGAACTCTGCTGAGCCGGTGCGGTTGGGCTTTGCACGCTTAAATGGACAAAGTCCGCTGAGTATCACTTGTCATTTTACAAGCTTTGTAGCAGCCTTATGGCTCCTCTTTTTCCTACTTGCCCCTCCTCTTCCCCTAAGTTTTGCTTTCTAGAACTGAATATTTTTAAAAAGTTCTTGGCCATTAATGAATTTGAGACCCCCACCCCCACCCAAATGGTTAGGGTATTAACATTTCTTCTTTGTATCTTTGGGAGAGAAGTCACCAAACCATATATATATTTTTCTTTTGTCTTTTTGAGACAGGGTCTCGCTATGCAGTTGAGGCTGGCCTTTAGCTCACTTTGGTAGCCCAGGCTGGTCTCGAACTCACACCAATCCTCCTGCCTCAGCCTCCCAAGGGCTGGGATTACAGGCGTGCACCACCACGCCCGGCTCACCAAACCATATTTTTAAAATTGCTATACTCTATTTGATACTTCGACAAATTATTTATGCATAAGCTTACAAGGGTTGATGTGAGGTAAAGCTCTTGTTATGCTTAAAATGCATGCTGTTTGCTTTATTTGACATTTTCCCTGCTATATTCTTCTATTATTTAATTTAAATATTTCTAAGGCTAAAGTTTTGGTTTTCTTTTTGTTTCTTCAGTGCTTTGGTTTTCTTTTCTTTTTTTTTTTTATGAAGAACAATCTCACTATGTAGCTCAAACTGGCCTTCAACTCCTGAATATTCTCAGGTATGCTTCATTACATCTCACTAAGAATAGAAATGTTGCCGGGCGTGGTGGCTCACGCCTGTAATCCCAGCACTCGGGAGGCTGAGGCAGGAGGATTGGTGCGAGTTCGAGACCAGCCTGGGCTACAAAAGTGAGCTCAAGGCCAGCCTCAACTGCATAGCAAGACCCTGTCTCAAAAAGACAAAAAAAAAGAATAGAAATGTTAAAATACTGTCTGGCATTTGGTGTCTTTCTGCTATGAATACTGTATTTTCTTAACATAAATTTCTGAATGACTTTATATTTGATTGTAATCCTTTCTCTTTGTATTTTCTGTGTATTTATTATATTTTTGCTGCACCCTAAATGAAAGGTTGGCTACTAAATTGTAAGTCATTAATCATCTTACTTAGTCTGTTCTGTTTTGAAAATATTTCATTAATCAAGTCAGAAAGTTTTATAAATAATTATGAAAAATACACACAATTTCTAATTGGTTAATTTATATATATATCTGGTATTGATATGGAAATTGCCCATATTTCTTGTATTTGCAAATAGCATTTTAATTTAGAAAATATTGAATACATTAAACATATATAAATTACACCATCATATGGTTGGTTGCTTTAGTATTTTGAGAACATATTCATGTCCTAATAATCTTTATGTGTCTCATAAAATTTTTCTTCATTTGTTAATTTAGTATTCTATAGACTCAGTTTGATCCAAAGTTCCTCACAGTTTTCCCTTTCTGTATATTCTTTTTCTTCCCTAGGAGCTTGTAGAAACTGTACTTCCTGAATTTCTACAATCTCCTTTGGAAACTCTTAAAATGATGTTTCAGGCCTCTAATCCGAAAGTAAATGATGGGTGTCAAAGACCTCTGGTCCCTGAAGCTTGGACTCAACACCCAAAAACAGCTTTCCGATCCCTTCTACCTCTGGAAGCTCTCAGCTTTGCAGTGAGGATATCACCTTAGTCTTCACTACTTTCTGCTTTCAACTGATTTATACAGAAACTACAGCTCTCTTTAGTCCCTGGATTTGTGGTGTCTATTTTAGGCATTTCTCCTGCATGCCTGCGAATCTTTTGGTCTTCATTATTCTGAATAAATCAAACCCTGCCTTCTTTTTTCTTTTAAGCTTGGGCCTACGTTTACTGCTATAGGCCTTTACTTTTTACAATTACATAAATTTCTACTCTTGCTGAGATCAGTTAAAATTAAAGTATAACTTTTCAATATAATCTTAGCTTAATTTCAAGTACTTTTATTATTTAAGTAATTTAGAAAGCCAAATTTATATTTTTCTATTCACCTTAAAATGGCCCCTGTCATAAAGTATTACATACAAATGTTTATACAGAAAAAGCAGAATTTTTTAAATCCCAAGAGTATATTACTGATTCAAATTAAGTTCCTCAGCAATAATTATCTGTATATAACTCCAATAAAACATATATTCTACTAACTTATTACTGAAATACATTGTGGAAACATTTCATAGCCATATCAAGAACCTGAGAAATAATTCAGAATTAGAAAAAAATTGTATGTTCTGTATCCCACAAAGGTTTATTTCTAAAGGGGATAGGAAGCCAATTATTTCAGAAAATCATAGTGATGGCCAATTTTTATTAATCCAGTTTTTATTCAGATTTAGTGACAGTTGGCTTGCCCTGAATCCGAACTTTATGTTTGCTTAGCTTCTTTTTTATGTTGAGTTTATTTAGAGTATAAATGAGATTTCAATGGAAAAAAAATTACATTGAAAAGGGCAAAAAAAAAAATGCCATTTTACAACCCTCTCCAGTTTAGGGTACACACACATAATTGAAAAGGTAATAAAGCTACATTGTTAACATCTCATTAACTTTAAGTCATTCAGGACCTTCACATAACATTACCTTTACAAATTTTGTGCATAGTTTGCTAATTAAATTTAGGTTCATATGCACAAGATAGAGACTCTAAATAAGTGGCTTAAATAAGTGAGATGCATATTTAACTCTTCCATTAAAATTACCGGAAATAGGGCCATCTATGCTGTCTCAGGCCACTCAGTCTCATACCTATCACTGGAATCATGGATGGTCACCTTTGGAGTTCAAGATGGCTGCTGCACATCTGCATCCCTATCCAACACCAAGAAACGGAGAAGGAAAGAGAGCATGTCCTCCCCTTCTAGAGAAAAAAAAAAATTCAGAATCTTCAGGTCTTTCAACTCATATTCAATGTCCTCCAGATTTTAAGATCCCTGGGCAATTATACAGGACATTAGGAGAAAGTGATTTTTATTTATTACAGTGGATGCATAACAGGACTATGTCAACTGTTACTTAACATAGAAATTACATTCCAGAATACACTAACGGTGAGCACAAATAAAGCAGATTGTTAGCACTGAATCTTGATAAAATTGAATCAAACTTATTTTTCTCAAGTTGCTAAATACTCAAAAAAAAAAAAAAAAAAAAAACCTTGCTGTGTTGAATTTCACCTGTTATTACTGTAGATATTTAAAGCTGTATCTCAGTAGAAGATAGGGAAGAATAGAGAGGGCTGGCCCTGTGCCAGGCATTGGAGCATGTCCTGCCACAGTCTTCTGCCTCTGCATCGTCTTCTGCCATTCCCGTCGTCACCCAGCTCCAGGAATCCTCCTATTGTAGTTCATTTGGCGTCTAGTCACACCAAAATAATTAGTTTACTCGTCTGTTTCTAGTTTGCTATGGAAAGCCCTAGCCTGAATTGAGAGGAGTGGCCTCTTTGCCCGCAATACATTAAACACACACACATACCAAAAAAAAAATAATAAAATAAAATAAAAAAATAAAAAAATTAAAGAAAAGAGGAAATGGAGCCAACGAGAAGGGGAGAGATGAAGAAAGCTGTATCTTATGTGCATGTGAATTACTAAATAAAAAAGACAACATGCACAAATATATTGATTTTTTTGCAAAATGTAACTTCTACAATCACACTAAAAAATGTGTATTTTCTTCTTGAAGTACATTGAGCCAACTCTAAAATGACAAGTGTTGCTTTCCTGTATTTGGGGGCACTTCTCACCTCCTTGACACTGGCTTCATTCTTAATTAAAGCCATAAGACATTTCCCATAGGGAGAGGCCAGCGCAATCCTAAATGTATTCTTTTTGAACCTGTAATATGTTTTCTAATTCAAAGGAGAAAAGGCAAATGATTTGACTGCTCCAAAAATAATACTCTACTTAGTTCCTCCTTGTTACATGTGACATTTGCAAACTTAGCCAGTAGTTTAGGATAAAAGGTTAAATTAATTTTAAACTACTTTTATGTACTTAATAGCTAGAGGATCAATAAGGTATTTTAATGAAATGGAATTAGTTCAAAGTTGAGAGAATTTGTGAAGTTTTCACCATCTTAGAATTAACTTTCTAAAACTACACTTCTAAAGGCAATTGTGCAGAGTAATGATAAATATAAATTAGAAAATATAGGAGCAAGTTTTTTAGAATTGAAAACTGACTACTAACAGACAACACAAAGTTGCAGTGATGCATGTAAATAATTTTATGAAAGAATGAAATTTCTGAACATTTAAAATTCAAATGATGTACATTTTTAAATTGCAATTTATTTATTTGGTGCAGGGTCTTGCAACACAGCTCATACTCATGGCATTCAGTGCTGAGGATTAAATTAGGGTCCTTGTGCTTGCCGGGCAGGTGCTTAGACCACGGAGATACTTCCCCAGTCCCATCAAATTATATTTTCCATCAACTTTCGCTGCCAAAAATCTAATTAAGGTTGTAAACTACAGTTCAATGTTAAGTATTAAGTTTCAAATTTAACATCTTGTTTTCTTCTCTTTTACACAAAGGAATCAATAGGAATGTCTTGTAAGATATCATAAAGGAAGTTTGGATAATTATATGATATATTTAACAATAAGCATGCAATTTCTAAAAGAAAGCATAAGAACAGATACACTTATGGATTATACATATGTATGTGTATATCAAAATTTTTATATTTGAAAAGCACTTTTCAAATATTCAAGATATTTCATTTCTCCATAAAAATGAAGAAGAATCAACAAAATAGATGGGCTTGAACAGAATTTCCTAAATTGTAATTTAGATATTTGTTTTGAGGGCCAGGGAAATTGTTCAGTGGAATAAGTACTAGCCTGGTAAACACAAGGTTCCAAGTTTGATCCTGGTGCCATAAAACAAAAAAAGCAGGAAGCCAATAGATATTTGTTTTGCTATGATGTTTATTCCTTTATCTCAAAAACTATGAAAATGTCTCTCTAACTGCAGTGGTTTTCAACCTTTCTAATGCTGTGACCTCGCAATAGTTCCTCATGTTGCAGTGACCCCCAAAACAAAAAATAATTTTGGTGGTTACTTCAAAACTGTAATTTTGCTACAGTTATGATTCAGAATGGCTTTCGGCGACCCCTGTGTTTTGGTCGTTCAACCCCCGCCGGGGTCGTGACCCACAGGTTGAGAACTGCTGCGAGTAAAGTTCAATGAAGTAGAGCTTCATTGACCTACCTACCATTTGCACATTTAGCTGGTAGCTTTGGATGAAAGGTTAATTTAATTTTGAAACACTATTATGTGCTTAATAGCTAGAGGATCAATAAGGTGTTTTAATGAAGGTGAACCTGGAACTAACTCAAATCACCTTACCACATCATGGGTACCACTGGTGTGCAGAAGAACCTGTGATCCAAACTGTTAAGGATTTCTAATTTAACATTCATTAAGTAGAAGATAGACGATTTGATATTGGAGAAATCCAAGTAACAAATTTCAGCTATAATACACAAGTGCCTGGACAAGAACAAAGCAGATATACATGAAATTGAAGATACAGGTAGAATGACACCATCTCACAGTCTGAAAATAAAATTTAAAGATGAGCCTTCATCCCATAAAAACAATATAGGATTTGTATTTTTGTGTGTTTACACGCCTTACTTGAACTAGAAGAAATATGTAAAATAGAGAAAGTGCTAGTATGGTCTAAAAGTTTCTGGATATCTTCAAAGAGTAAGTGTGTTTAATTATGTTTACAACTTACATTTGTTACAGCGATGTAATTGAAGAATACAGCAAAACCAACTGGCTGCCTCAACTTATGCTTAGACACATAGATTCATGATTTTAGGACATTGAACAAAGATGACATTAAGTTCACTGAGACAATTAAATATTTGTGGAATGATACAAGTTTCCATTTTTAATGATCAGATTTGTACTTATTAGCATAAAGCAAAAAGCCAAAAGCTTCATTGTGGGGCCATTTTGGCCAGCCTGCAGTGATCTCATTCCAGTCTAAAAAAAGCAGACATTGATCAACTTGCTCTAGAATAGAAAAAAAAAAAATCTTTTCTGTAGATTACATTTTCAACCAGATAGATTTATTAAACCTTTTATTGGCTTCATCAGGTCATGTTGCAATCAAACCCAACGTCACAGAGATGAAAGTAGATTGCCAATTTTAAATGGAATATATTTAGCACAAGCAATTTTAACAGATATCTCTGAGTGCAAATATTTAATATCCATACACATTTTATAAGAGGAAATCTTTGTGTCTAATGGCATTAATTTACATCCCTTTTAAAGCTATTACAATCAAAAGATCAGTGATGGTGCTTGCGTAATTCTGGACGCTTTGGTTAATTTTTTTTTTTTTTTTATCTTTCTTGTTTCAGAACCTTTATTTGTTTATTCACTCATTTTTGTGGCCGGCTCAGCCCACACCGAGGGCAGGGCTGGCGCAGCATGTGGTGCGGGGGATCGAACTGCGGTCCCAAAAGCTGCCCAAGCTTTCCCAAGCAGGCGCTTTAGACCACTGAGCTATCCCGCCGGGCCCACTTTGGTTAATTTTACAACATGAAATTTCTAATAAATCCAGCTTGTTCTGAAATTGGAAGAAACATTTATATAGAATAATATTGTGTAAGATCTTTATAATATACAACTACACATTTGAGTGTCTCAATCATTTGTAAAGATGTAACTATACACTGTCCTCTCTTTAAAATTATTTATTTTTCACTATCATTTTTATTAAATTCTATTGATTCACCAATAGCTATTGAGAAATAAAAATAATGAATCAGAGGTAGTGTGCTCTGTAGAATTTGAAACATTCATGTATAACATAATTTTGTTGTAAGGCTAGGGGAACAATGTTCCTTGAAGCATAGATAGTGCGTTGCAGAGAGAGATGAGATAAAAAGAGAAATTAAACCTTTCTAGTAATATTATATATACCTCCTTGATTTCAAAAATCTCTGCCTTGATCATATCTACTTAGCAAAATTTTAGCAATATCTTAGTAAAACTTAGTTACTTTTTTATATTTTACATCTAGAACTTTATCCATAGTGTTTTTGTATCCATTAATATTAGATTCCTTTGTTGAGCATAGTTTTAAATTAAAATAATATCCATGAATAGATACTTGGTTATATTACACATCTTAAAGCACACTTTGATGTGTGCCAAACTATGGCACATTTATCCATTATAAGGAAGTAGGAGAAATTTATCTACATTATTTTAAAATGGTATCTGACTTATTAATAGGAAAAAATAAAATAATAAGGATTAATTACTATGATGTTTACACTTGTGTAATTAAACATAAACACAAATAACTAGAAGAATATATAGCAAATAAATTATTTTTCTCTAATTTGGAGGAAGATGACATTTTACAACATACATATCTTCTAATCTTAGAATTTTTATAGGTACATGCACTAATTTGGGGTCAGAAAATTGTACAGCTATTCCGTGATTTCTCTAAGGCCTCAGGACCCTTTGTAGTAATCATTTTCTGTCCCATTTCCTTCTGAGTGAAATGTTAAAATGGTTTGTCTTCTGGTGTTCAGTTCTTTAGCTCCCATTTTTTCTATACACTAAGATTTCTTTTCTTACTTTGCCTAAGCACCAAGTTGAAAGGAAGAAATAAAAGGAAAAGAAAAAGAAATTACTTGAAAGGAGGAGATAAAAAGCAGTTAAAGGAAAGAAAAGTGACTATTGGAAGGGAAGAAAGAGAAAGGGAAAAAAGAAGAGAAAGATGGACCACTGTGCAGCATAAATTAAGGATCTCTTTCTGCAGCTTTTCCTCATAGTCTTTTCTCCTTCAAGCCATCATATTCTTTTCTTCCCTTTCTTCTCTTCCTTGCTGACTCTTTGTCTCCTTCCTTTCCACTTCCTAAGAACAGCAAAGACATTTGCTGCTTACCCCACTGTCACATTTGCTGACACTCTGAACATCTGCTAAGGAACCCCCAGCGCTGTCAGTATATTTACCCTCTCACTTGGTCCTCAGTCAGCTCATGGTTCCTGCCCTGCCTATGTACAGGCAACTCCCATGTAAGTTGGAGCAATCATACCCATTCTTATTCCTGGCTAGCAGTGGCTCAAAGGGCCAGAGATTGAGGGAGTTTAGCGCTGTTCAGTGGGGCTTTAAAACAAGTCTGCGGGGTACTTCTGGGATAAACTAACATAAAATATAGGTCAACAATATGAGTATTTTCTGCCTCTGATTTTTATCTTATTTTAATGGAACACATTTAAGTGGTGCAGCCATTTTGCAATCATTATAGAGCCACCCTAAGGGCAGTTCTAAAAATAAGGAAGGTGAATCACAGAGTCAGAGCAGAAAAGTATGCACACATAAGCTGCTATATGAAACAACTGCAAAACTTCCATTGTTGCCAAGCTCTTATTATCTGACACAATTCAGTTTTTTTATTGTTTAAGACAATTTAATGAGGTTTCCAGATATTCAAGCCCTAAGCATCCAACCAAAGCAATATCTGTGCCCCAGAAGTGGGGCATACTGAATGTCATGACTTCGAGTACCAGCTTTGGAATTGTAACTCCTAGGCTGAGAGAGTTCTTTTTTAGATTCATACTGATAGGGCACATTGCCTGCTTTTGGTGTTTTGTGGTTGGAACAGTGTGTGGTGGCATGTCATGGGTCTTAAATATGCCCACAGAAGCTCATTTGTGCCATGGCAGAACTTCTGAAAAAGTGGGTTCTTCAGGCTAGTCCTGCCTTTGCCAATCCATTGATGAGGTAGGTCATCAGCTAAATGTACCCCCAGAGGGGAGCCTGGTGGGGAGGTAGGTCTCTGGAGCCGGTCTTGGGAGGGTTTGCATGTTTATGAGCTCTCCTGCTCTCCTTCGGCTTTCGAGGTACTGTGGAAAGCCATTGTGCTCTGGTTATCCTCTACACACTTTTTCAGCGTTTCTAGGTGGGAGCTATTTCAGCACTGACACAGAGTAGAAGTGCGAGCCCACTAGAGTCCTTCTTTAGATCATGTCTAGACATATTTTCTCCTAGAAATGGAAATGTGAGTGACACACTTTCATTTTATAGTTCACCAATTCCGAGGGAAATTGTCCTTCTCACTAACCTTCATCCCTACTCAGACACTTAAAAGTCATCTCACATTTATTTCTTGTAAACCATTTATTTATTTAGTTAACAAGTGGAGTTGACTATAATTTGTTGGTATGATCTGTTTCTCTTGAGGCATTATGATATACATTACTACCCCCTTATTCATATTTTATTGCCAACTATGCTCTAAATCTTGTATTTTTCTTCTTGGTTGTGTTTTGTCTTGTTTTGTTTTGTACAGGTGAATGTGGAGTCAGAGATGTCTCTTTTTACTTACGTATCCATCAGACTTAGCAATATGACCGGCTGTTGATAGAAACCCTTTGTAATGTTATTTGGGTCTAGGGATATAGCTCAGAGGCAGGATGCCTGCCTGGAAAAGAGGAGGTCCTAAATTTGATTCCTGGTACAAAACAAAATATTATTTTATGTGCTAAATTATGACTGTCCAAAATTCATGTGTTAAGTTCCTATTCCCTAAGAATATGCTGTATCTAAAGATAGAAAATTTAAAAGTATGATTGAGACTCAGTGAATTCATGTATTAAGTTTCTAAACCAATCAGACAATAGAGGAAATTGGGACACAAAAATACACTCAAGATAAGTGCTTGCATAGAAAAGACCCCCTCAGGAGGAGGCAGCAGTTCGCAAGAGAAAGGCCTCAAGAGAAATAAAAGCAGATTTGTGAGAAAATAACTTTTTTTTACAGTTATTGAATCAGTCAACAAATTAACACAGCATTAAAACTAAAAATTAAGGAATTTAGCTTTAACCTGTCACCTCTACTATCTAAAATTAGCCTGAAATCTCTCCAACCATTCTGAATAGATTTCACTAACTCAAAGTAATACGCATTGCCATTGAAAACCATTGAATCTCAGTAATTGAACATTTAATTTAAATTTATTTATTTATTTATTTATTTATTTATTTATTTATTTATTTATTTATTTATTTATGTGGCCAGCTCAGCCCACCCTGGGGACCAGGCTGGTGTGGAATGTGGTGCTGGGGATCAAGCCAAGGTCCCTGTGCTTTGCCTAAGCTTGCCTAAGCAGGCACTTTAGACCAGTGAGCTATCTCACAAGACCCAGCTCACACCAATTTCTTCCCTAAAACAGCTTACACTCTAAGTTGGATTGACAAAACAACCTTTATTGATATTAGCCTCAATTTTTATCATGTCTTCTAAGAATGACATATACAAATATATAATACTCAAAAATTTTAACATTTTTCTAATTTCTAAAATGTTCAGTGTCATCCTCTGACTTTAAATATTTTTTCTATCATGATCTCATGACTTACTCTTCTTTGTCTCTGTTTCTCATGACTTCTAACATTTTTCCTAAAAAAAAAAAAAATATATATATATATATATATATGTATATATATATATATATACATATATATATATACTTAGAAGTCTAGCGTCATATTTTCTCTCATGTATTATAGATATTTGTACTACTCTATTCCACATTTCAGACCCAAGATTCATGTATGTTAACACTAAGAAATAGAAATAAGTACTGATAATAGGCCTATGAATAGGACCACGGTACTGTCATTTTTCCTAATCATGCTCTATCTGAAACCTGACTTGCTGAGGCATCTTTGGAGCTGGATACTGATGGCTGTTGAGTCACAGAGGTTGCTTTGGTGCACGCTTGCAAAGCAGCTATTGAGCTTCCCTGAGATTTAAATATTAAGCAAAACTGAAAATGAGGTATTTATTATCTCACAGTGGCTAAATACTTAAATCACAGAATTCATGCACAGGATCAAGGTTGTACTTCTTCATTTTTCTAAGGATCAGGGAAATAAAAAACAATTTATCAGCATATCTGCTTCTATTTTAATAATTTTGCAATGTACCTATCACTGAAATTTCTAATTTTAGATTGTGTTGCCAAATATTTCCTATGTGTCAATGTGTGTAGGCTCTTAGATGTATACTATTTGTTTGTTTTTTAGTTTGTTTTTTGCCTTTTTGAGACAGGGTCTCACTATGCAGTTCAGGCTGGCCTTGGCTCACTTTTGTAGCCCAGGCTGGTCTTGAACTCACACCGATCCTCCTGCCTCAGCCTCCCAAGTGCTGGGATTACAGGCGTGAGCCACCACGTCCACCTTAGATGTATATTATTGGATCTGAATTTCCTCTAGCTGAACTATGTCAACGGTTCGAGACCAGCCTGGGCAACAAAAGTGAGCTCAAGGCCAGCCTCAACTGCATAGCAAGACCCTGTCTCAAAAAGACAAAAAATAAGACATTATTAATAAGTGCATGGTTAATATTAAACTATTGTTCAATGTGAATGATGTCAATACAGATGATCACAAAGAAGTAACTAAAAGTTTAAATATTGAGTAAAGTTACTTGGGCATTGATGTAGGTTACCAGAGTTTAATTTAAAAGCTGGGAAAACTGTATGTCAATTCTAAAGTTCAACTGAAATAATTTTTGGGTTTTCTGAGCTTTTGTTTTTAGTATTCATGCACTAAATGCAAATAAACATTGAACTACTGAAAGTAGTTTTAGTAGTCTACCAATCAAAGAATATTACTTGAAGATCTTTTACATTAATTTCCAGGTAAAGTCAAGTTAAAAACATCACATTAAAGTAAATTATGACAGGCTTTGCTAGGGGATGCTGTACAAATTTTCATTGAATTTTCTCAAGTAATAAAAATAAAAGTAATAGACATATAATCTAAAAAATTATCTTATTGCATTTAGGAACACAGCTTTTGCAAAAAATGAAATATGAGCAGTGTTATTTATTATTTATATAATACTTTATTCTCTCTCATATAATCTGATTGCTCCATGAAGTACAGAAGGAGAGTGGCAAGTATTTTCTTTAAGAAACTGCTTAAATATATTTGAAATAATATAATGTATATCTGTGTCTTTTAGTCAATAAATCAGCAAACATTTCAGAGTAGTAAGGCACTATGGTAGAATAAGGAGAATCAGTAGTGATGAAAGACAGAATCTCCTCATTTGTAGAGTCCACATTCTAGTGGAAGGAGAAATAGAGTGCATAACTTAGGGGTATTGTAGAAAATATACTAAAGGTGGAAGTGAAAATTATGCAACAATTGTGGAGAAGAGCTTGGAGCTTCGTGCAAAACTAAAAGAAAATACAGACTATGCTTCCACTGTGTCACTTCTGGGTATGTACATAAGAAAATAAAATTGGAAAGTTAAAGAGATACATTTAGGTCCATGTATATCATTGCACTATTAGTAATAACTAAATATGGAACCAACATGCATGCTCATCAGGGGATGATTAAGTAAGAAAATGTGAGATATTTCACTTGCAGGAAAATGGATGGAATTGAAGAGCATCAGCTTAAATAAAATGTCAGACACAAAAACGAAAACTGCCTGTTTTCATTCAGATGAGGGTATTTGGAATAGATGATGTGAGTACAGAGTACCAAATGCTGAAGGCTGGGAAGGTTGTAGGGACAAAAATCAAGGGTGAAAGGAGGAACAAGAACACAGTGGAATTTATGAAGCATAGCGTTTCCAAGCAAAATGGGGGTGTACCATTCATGATATAATGACAATGATAAGAAGCTTACGGACTTCAATTGCAAAGGAATAAGGAGATGGAAATGTTAGCAATCATGATTTGATCGGAACACATTATACACATCTATTGAAATGACACACTGCATCTCATAAATACAAATAATTTCATATTAATCAGAACTTTAAAAAATCATTTAAATTTGTAAATATTGACTACACTGATTTAAATATTGCATTATATACACATAAAATTATATTATACCCATAATTGCACAAAATTAAAATAATAATGGATATATATTAAAGCATCATTTTATACTACACATATATGCACTTATTGTTTGTCAATTAAAAATAAAATTTTAAATATAATTCTAGGATATATAACAAAATAAAATTAAATTTCCAAGTGGAAAAATAAAGAATAATGGGACAGAATTTTTTTAAGAAAAATACACATTTTTGACCTATAATTAAGAATAAAATGTCACATTTTATACAAAATATCATTTTTAAAATAATAAAACTTTGAGATACTCAGTTACAGTGGAATGGAAGAAATGAAATTAAAATATCAGAGCTCCATGAGTATAGTGAATACAATGGAGTGCAAATCAAAATAAAAGCACCTTCCATGGTCAAAATGTGAAATGTCAACCATGGAAAAGAAGAGGATATACTAATCGCATTTATTGATTTGCATATGCTGAACATTCCTGAGTTCCTAAAATGAGTGATTCATGGCCAGGGTGTACTGTCTTCTTGGTGATTTGCTACATTCCTTTGCCAGTATCTAATTCAGGATTTTTGCATCTAAGTTTATTAGGAAAATTGGTCTGCAGTTCTGCGTTTTGGTTGTGTCCTTCTCTGGTTTTGGTATCAGAGTAATAATGCTTGTTTCCAGGAATGACTTCGGAAGCATTGCTTCCCTTTCCATTTTGTTGAATATGAGAAATAATGACATTAGATCTTTTCTAAATTTCTTACACAAATCAGCAGTGAATCCATTAGGACCTAGGTTTATCCTTTGTTGGTAGGATTTTAATTGTATCTTCAATTTTACTGACTGATATTGAGTTATTTAGAAATTTATATCTTATTTATTCAGTTTTTGTAATTCATATGTATCGAGGAATCTTACCATTGTTTCTGTGCATTTCAACTTATTTGAACATACATTCTCAAAGTAGGTATTGATGATCTGGTTTTCTGAAGGATCTGTTCTAGTTTCACATTTTCCATTCTTAATAGCAGGCATGTGAGCCATTTCTTTCCTTTTGCTGAAAAGGCTAATGTCTTAGTTACTTTTCCCATTGCAATAACAAAATATCTGATACCCAACATTGAAAGAGGAAAGGTGTATTCAGCTCACAGTTTGTAGAAGTTTCAATCCATAAATGACTGGCTGGAAGGCAGAGTGACATGAAGATGGAAAACTTTCAATGGCAGTACCAGTAAGAGAATATGAGAGAAAGAGAGAGAGAGAGAGAGAGAGAGAGAGAGAGAGAGAGAACTACCTTCCTTTTGTCTGTCATACCGTATGCCATGTACCTATCCTAAGGTTGATGCAGCACTCATGCCATTATTCCCTGCTTTGGATCGTACATCAACCACAAACTAGATTCAACCATCTCTGAAAAGCACCCCTCCGCATGATTACATGATGGTTTGGAGAGTCATTGAGCCATTAACCATATCATTCTGCCTCTTGGCCCCCAAAGACTCATGTACATTTATATAAAAAGCATTCAATCTAACTCCAGCAGCTGCAAAAGTTGCTAGAAGTTTCAACATTGCAGAAAAGTCCAAATCTCAGGATTTCTCTGAGATCTAAGGCCAACTATTACTTGTGAGTCATTGTACAAATGGAAAGTTAAACACTTCCAACAGTGAATGGAACAAGACAAACATTTCTGTTCCCCAAATTACAAACAGGAAGATGCAAAGGAATGGCATCAAAGTAAGCCCAAACTTGAGCAGGGCAAACATCAAGTCCTGTGTAGTATCTATGGCATGATGTAAACTGCAAAAAGCTTGGGTAGTACCACCACTATGGCACTGCCAGTAGTTGTAACTCTCAGGCCTCCACTTTTGGGCCCACTGTGCTCCTTCACTGCAGTTTTACTCAGATGACCCCAGTGTCTGGTTTCTCCTAAGTTCTTCCTTCTCCAAATTTCTGGGTCTCCATGCACCTCTGGCTTTTCGATCACATCTTCACACACTGTGCTCTCAGAGGCACACTGCCTGGCCTCCCAGGCCTTCTGATATTTGTGTGGAATCCTTCCTCACCCCCATAACTCTTCTGTTCTTCAAGTGCCTAAAACCAGCACCACATGGATGGTGCCAAGGTCTTCTGCCAGCTGGAACAGTAGTCAGTCTGCTCATTCTCTTTTGGCTGTGGGTGTTAAATGCCTGGATCACTGATCACTCTGAATCTAAATCTGAGGCACAAATTGTCTGTGTTGCTGCCATTCCAGAATGTAACGCAGTCACTGCCTTTTTGGAAGGAGAACAAACAGAAAAAAATACATTAAAATATTTTCCTTTTATGTATTTAGTATAGGGTCTATAGGGTCTTCAGGGTCTCACTGCACAGATTGGACTCATAATAATTCTCCTGTTTTCAGCCCCCCAAGCACTGGGATTACAGAGAGCACTGCCACGCCCAGTCTCAATCACTCTCTCAGCTCTCCCCAGGGGAGGACCTCGCATGGCAGACCTGGGATCAAACCCACTGCCTAAGCAAGTGCTTTAATCCACTGAGCTATTTGACCACCTGAGATTAAATATTTTCAACACTTCTAGTTGTTCAAGCGATGTAAATTATAAAAGTTTAAATTCTATCGTACTCCAGAACGAATGGTTATTATCAGTGAATCAGGCAATAACAAATTTTGCCAGGGTTGTGAGGAAAAGAAACCCTTCTTCACTTTTGGTGGTAGTGTAGACTGGTGCAATCTAAAATCAGATTTAGAATGCATCATCTATAAATACTTCATTCATATTATTACAGTATTGTGGTACTACAAATGGAATATTGTGTTCTTGTTATTTAAGAGCCAATTCTCGAGCTAAATCAAGAATTTTTAAACTAATTTAAAGTGATGTTATAACTTTATATTTACTTAATTAGAAGGGACATTTGGTTCTGTAAAGCATGTGTGGAATGAAATATGTAGTTTATGTATTGGAGTTTTTAAACACAATCATTGAACATTAGCTATTGGGACTTATATGTTTTAATATATGTAGCTTAATAGAAATATAAGCAAAGTCCATTAAACAAACAGCGGATCAAGTTCACAGTAAGTGAAAATAACTTCTAAAAATTCAACTATTTCACTAAGTCATCTCTGCTGGAAATAGCAATGCTTTTTTAGTTTGGTCTAAATTATTTACTATATTAACTGGAAACAGTCAATCATTCCTTTGTAGACCATTATTTCTCTATATAGAGAGATACAATATGAGAAATGTTACTTCCATGAAGGAAAATCATAATACTAAATATAGAAAAACAGTAATACATATTTTCCCATGAAATTGAACTGATGTGAGCTTCAAAAGGCAGACAAGAATTGACCCCATTATTAAGCAGCCTGTAGACCACTGAATGGACAAAACACCATTATGCTAAGTCTGCATGTGTAGATGACGAATTCTCAGAGTTTATTTTTTGTCTCTGATTCATATTCACGTTGAAGTCATTTTAATCGAATAATTGTCACTCTGGAAAACCAAAGATAATTTGTGAAAGGAATCGTTGAAATTATCCACATTTAAAGTCTTTATTCAATTAAGTGTAGACCAAAGAAGGGAGCATGTTATAAAGCAAATCAAATATTTTTTTCTGTCTATACTTTAAACATTTGCTTTATTATATAATGAAATCAGAATCCTGAAGCTTGACACGTTCTTCCAGACAATATCATAATGTAATACATAGAGAAAGAGGATGTAGTGTATTATTTTCATAAATTGGCATGACCATACAAAAACTGTTCAGCCCAATTTATTTACTCAATAATTGGGCTCTCTCAAGAACTCATCAGTACCAGTTACTTAACTTCTGAAAACGCTCAACAAGTGTCACACTGTACAAGTCATGGGAATGGTAACAGTTACTTAACTTCTGAAAACGCTCAACAAGTGTCACACTGTACAAGTCATGGGAATGGGAAACAACACCAAAGTGGGAGTGATTATAATGGAGGAATTAAATTGCCCACATCTCTGTGATAAACACTGCTAAGAAATAACCAGCATTCTAAAACTATAATCAGCAGTGACACAAATGAAGAAATAGTCACCAGCGACAGAAAAATAAGCTTAAATTCAATTGCATAAAAATATGTCTGGCTACATGTATGATATACTGACAGACATTCAGCAGGCAAAATTATGATTATTATCCAAATCCCATAACTCTGAATTCTGGGATTTGTGATGGGGTTTGCAAATCTTAATGAAATTTGTGTATTATCCTAGTAGTCAAATTCTCTAACTGTATAGATCTTTCTTTTCTTGCAACTCCTTGATATCTAAATATCTAACCATGTCATACAGATCTCTTTGGACTTATAAGTGGCTCTTTTCTGAGTTTCAGCCAATTTCTGAAATAACAGCTGGTAATTATCTAATTTAATCCATTCAGCTGCTCTCAACTTCTACAATAAACATCATTAGCTCTTCATTATAACAATGTGTAGAAATAACTGAACGAAGGAAGATAATTACACTACTTGTCCCAAGAAGATATCAGTTAATCCTAATCATATCAACATATTTTGCCTGCCTTATATTTACTTCTACTTAGAGTGATTACAAGGATATCCTGGCATTTACATTCCTGGTATTTTAGGAATTAGAATTCTAAGCGAGGATATCATTAAAATGTACTGAATGATCTATATTTCTATTGTAAAGAGAGCAGACTTCTAAAAATTTCATGACTGTGTATCCTGACCAACAGGGTGACTCTACAGAGAAAACTTTCCCCAACACTTGAGATCCCCTAAATACATCCATGGTCTGACTCACTGTGTGGAGAAACCTGAGCACGACCCTTGGGTTCCTTTCAGGAGGAATCATAGGATCCACGCATCCCCAACTTCCCTGAAGATCCACCCCACGTGTTCTGGGGGAGCTACCATCCTCTGCAGTTAGGCAACAGAGATGAAGAGGAGCTCATGGACCTGACCTATCATGCTTCTTTGCTCACAGAAGAAGGTAGAAGAGCCCAGGATGGTGTGAGGGGGCCTGGACACCAGGTACAAGATCATATTAGTGGCGTGGCAACCCCAGGCCTCTGTCCTCTGCCTGCTGTGGGTCAGGACTGAATTCTGAACTTTTCTTCCCTTCACAGAAGACAACAGGGAGCCTCAGGGTCCTGGTGCTGGCCAGGCCAGTGGGCCCAAAGGGCCGGTCTGCAGGAGGGAGAAGTGGGGGAATTTATTTGTATACAGTATAGCTATTTTTTAACTGGCCTGCCTCCCTCCTTCACCTGCAACACACCCAAGGCCGCAGACCTCCCACTGCTGTGCTCTGCAGGGGACAGTTGTCATGTGTCACATGGACTTGGCTGCTGTTGAGGCTTTGGCCTCTCAGAGAATTCAAAAGTAAAAGAAGTAAAGGGAAAAATAAATATGTGAAAACACTGTATATATTTTATTTAGAAGAACAACATATAGATAATAAACTACAGCATAAAAAAGGAAAAGCTATTTTCTCCAAGTTCAGCAAACATGAAGTTTTCTTCTCGCAAACACAAAACTAAATCTCAAATATTTGCGAATTTAGGAAAGTTGTCAAAGGCTATTTCCCAACTTTAAATGCTTCCTTGGTTTAGAGATTTCTTTATTTTTAAATCTAGAAGCACAATACACTTTCTTGGAGCTCCCATGCTCTTTGTCAAGAACAATGAACCTACTTTTCTGACACCTGAAAGAAGAACAAAAGGGAGAGTGAAATGTGTGTGTCCTTTTCTCCACCTGAAAACAAAACTTTTCTTCATTTGATATCAAGAAAACACAAACAAAACTACTTACCATAGTATTTCATGGAGGAAAAAGCAAAGGAAAGGGTGGAATGTACACTGTAATTCTGTCATCATCAACCACGGCTGCATAGTCCTAGGGTGAGTTTTATTTACTGTTCTCTCCTACACATCATGCCAGTTTATTTACATGTTGCACAGCTTTTTCAAAACTCTTGCTCCTCTATCCCTCCTTCTTTTTTTTTTTTGTCTTTTTGAGACAGGGTCTCACTATGCAGTTCAGGCTGGCCTTGAGCTCACTTTTGTAGCCCAGGCTGGTCTCGAACTCACACCGATCCTCCTGCCTCAGCCTCCCGAGTGCTGGGATTACAGGCGTGCGCCACCACGCCCAGCTATCCCTCCTTCTTGTGTCTGAGGGAAAAATCAGAAGAATATCATTAGGCCTTCTAGTCATGTGATCAAATGTGTTTGGTATAGAATTAATGAAACTTGTAAAAGATACCATAATTTCACCATCAATATTGCTGGTGTTGCTCCCATGGGTCCCTTTGGATTAAACTAACAATACATAAAGTTCCTTTTATCTCATGGACAGTATGAGCAGAAAAGTGTTCAAATATAACTCCTTTAAAAGCAAAATATTTTAAAATTATGCTTGACTTTATTTTTGTATGAACCTGGTTGATGATTTCATTCTTCATTGGTTTCTTTGTTACCGCACATAGTTTTGTCATGAGGGAAAAATCATCCAGTAATACTGAGCTAATCCCCTGGATTATGAAATTTAAAAAATATTTCAAATCATTGCTTCACTATTGAAAGACTTTTAATGAACCATAAAAATTATGAAATACCAATCTTAGTAAGTAGGTAGAATTTCTCAACAAAAATAGAATCAGAGGCTGGGGAAATAGCTCAGTAGAGTAAGTACTTCCTTGGCAAGTGCAAGGACCTGAGTTCAGTCCTCAATCCCACAAAATATAAGTTAATTAATTAATTAATTAATTAACTAAAGGATATTTGATGGAAGGAGATCAAAGATGAAACTTCAAAGACATTTATTTGGAAAAGAAACTGCATTTAATTGAGATAAGAATATGATGGAATATTCTAAGACATAATATATACATATATATGTATAATGAAATAAAACCATAGAATCCTTCTTATCATGTTTTGTAACCATTACAGAAAATGTAAAAATAGGTTCTTCCTATATGTTCAAATTATTATATGCATTACCTCATATACATGTACAAATAACTTCCTCCATTCATTCATAAGATGCCAAATACAAATGTAGCATTGCTATTGATCTGAAGATATCAACACAAGTTCTTAAGGCTTGTTGAGTAGCTGCATGTAGATTTTATTTGATTTTCTTGAAGATGAGTTTAAATATTATACTCAAATACTTGAAAGAAAATGAAGAAGCAAGGGCTAATATCAGATAGATTGCCTCAAGAATTACTGTGCTGATGCAAAGGAAGCTGCAAAACTGAATACAGAGGTAATTGCCAAGTCCACCAAGTTCAGGGAAAAAAGCTAGACAGCACTGAACTTCTGATTCTTTTCATGTGAAAGCTAGGAGGAGGAGGGAGGTCAGGGAAGAGTCAATATTGCAGCTATTAGAACATGATATGCAAAAGCTTACAAGTATTAGAAGAGTCAAAATATATTCACTGTCTCATAATTACTAAGTTAAACATGTAATAGAAGGTGATACATGAGACTGGTGATATATGTGTGTACAGATGGGCTTAGTTAACCATGGCAAGGAATCTAAACCTACAGAAGAGATATAAGAATATTTGATATTTACAAAGTTGAAGTTGTTTTCCTTGCTGACTGCTCTAATAAATTGCTAAAAAAGTAATAGAGGGCTGCCAAGATAGTTCAGTGGACTAATCAACTCCTTAGGCAAATGCAGGGACCAGGGTTTGATCCCTGGCACTACATGCAGCACTAGGCCCACTCCCCAGGCACACTCAGCTGGTCACAAGCCTGGGACTGGTGATGCAGGCTTATAATTCCAGCTGTAGGGAGGCTAAAAACAGAAGGAGCAGTACAAGACCGAGCTGCATAGTTAGACCCTATACCAAACATATTTTTAAAAAAGAAAAGAAATTAATAAAATGTCCTACATGTTTGAGCTAGCTAGTTAGAAGGATGGTAGTGCCATTAACTTTAAAATGGCATTAAAAATGGAGTTGATTTTTAAAAGAATGACTTTCCTTTCAGATATTTTAATGCATTTTCATTTCAAAATTTCAAGTAAAAATGCCACATAAACGTTTATAGACATGTATTTAGAAATTGAGACTGTCCTAAATTCCATGTGATAATTTGGGAATAAATATAAATAGCTGGCAATTAATATGAGAATACAAAAAATCACCCAGAATTCATAGCTGGATAGAAAAGAAAAGATAGTAACTGAAGCATCACAAACCTTGAGAAGACTCAGAACAAAACTTGGAATCGAATAGTAAGAAAAATGAAAAATTTTCTTGACTTGGGATTGATTTTGGAAAAGGAAAAAAAGTATGAAATTTATTTTAGAAGGAAATATTTGATAATGCTAAGTAAAGTGAGGAAGTTAATGAAAATGAATTTCAGAATAGTTCCAATTTCATTTGGAAAGAAGGAACTCAATCTGAGAATCAATAAGAGAAATTTTAAGAGTTTAGTGGTTTTGGGACATATAGTTGGATATAAGGAAAAACTGGAAGGAATAGGGAAAATAACAAGATGCCAAGAAACTGGATATGTTGATAGTCAAGTGTCAGTGTGACAGTTTGGAGTAGGGCTAATTTTTATAAAATTTGTGCAGTAAATTCTTCTCTTAAATAATACAAAGCTACAACAAATATTAAGTTAGGCAAAGATCATATAAGGAGCCAGTGGATGTTCACGGCCCTGATTTTAGTAGCTTCATGTTAATTCTGCCTGCAGTAAGAGGTGAGGCAGTATTTAAAGGAGTGATTTATTAGATTCCAAAGGTTCAAATCTATGTGGCAGAAATGGCAGAAAAGAATAATGCTTTCACTTGCACTTCCTAGAAGCAGATTCTAAATAAATGGTTCATATATCATTATGTTACTAGGCAATGAACCACAGAAATACAAAGGGACAGGGAAGGTAAGAGAAGGAGGGGAGGAATGAAAAAGCAGTAAAGTACCCAATACTAGACTGAGTTCTGCTGGCTGTCACATATGACTAGTTCCCCATTCTTCAACAACTGGAAGCATCTCAAAGATCCTAAAGAATTTCTCTAGCAGTCTTATTGGTCAGCTTAGAGGTTGATCTGTGTCTTTCTGTTTGAAATATCAGGATCAGTAGTGCTTGAGGGACATCATTGGAAACACACCCCTATCCAGGAATGGCTGCTCTCAGAAAAGTTAGAGTTCACACAGAGCTGACACAAGGTAAACTTGGCTAAGAAGCGAGTGGCAGAAGTTCCAAATATAACTGAAATCTAGTTCTGAAATATTACTTAAGAGCTTATAGAACCTAAAATTGTGGATGAGACTAGTAGAATAAAAAGAATATAATACCTGAGAATTTCGACTTCATAATATAGGAGAAAAACATAAAAACAAATAAATTCTATACTCTATTCTTCAAACTCCAAATCAAAGTTAAAACACACAAAGTCATAAAAATAATGTTTATATACTTAGATTCATCATCCTTAGGCTATCTGTGGGCCACAATCAAGTTCTATTTGCATAGAAATGGATTTGAGATTGAGAAAAGAAGTCACAGGCAAAGATATCTTTTCAGTATTAATCCACATTATGTAAAAATAGGATTTGGGGTAAAATGGAACCCCATAAATCATTCTTAAAATAATAAAATAAGTATATCATAAAATATATAATTCACTTTTACATTTATTTGAAATTATGAAATACAGAGAAATAATGCAAAGGAGATACTGCCTACTTCACTATAACACCTGCCTCATACTAGTATTTAAAATTTCTTATATTCTTTAAAATAGTCTGCATTAGAAAGGATAGCCAAATAGTTCAGTGGATTAAAGCACCTGCAGGCAGGTGCAGGGATTGGGAGTTAGAGCGTTGGGCCTGCTGTGCTGGTCCCCTCCCCGAGGTGCACTGAGATGACAATTGAGACTACGCATGGTGGCACATTTGTAAACCCAGCTCTTAGGAGGTTGTAAGCAAGTGGGTCACTACAAAAGAGTTCAATGTAGTAGTGAGACTCTGAACACCCTGTGGAACCTACCTGAAGATAGTATTATTATTATTAATTATTATTATTATATAATCTTCACTAGAAAATAATATCTTTATGCTGAAAGGATGCCTTTCAAAACTATCATAAAAAATTCCACTGGAAAAAAAGCTGATTATGATATTTTATATTTGCACACAAAACAAGCCAACTATTCATTAATCTTATGACAACTGGTATTGTATTGTTCCTTTAAACAAAATGTACAATTCAGGGTTTTATCTGCAAATCTTGATACATTATGTACATCTGGTTAGCATTTTCTTTGCTGAGGTTTAGTAAATCAGTTGTGGTAGAACATAGATTTATTAACACATCAACCTAATTATGTACTGATGATTAGATGTCAGGTGCTGATTATTAAAATTGAGAACAGTAGAGAAACCAACAGGAGGATGGCCTCTCAGTTGACTGACATAAAGCCCTAATAGTCTGGGTGACAGATGGCCCTCATT
Organism: Myocastor coypus; assembly: GCA_004027025.1. Classification (NCBI taxonomy): domain Eukaryota; kingdom Metazoa; phylum Chordata; class Mammalia; order Rodentia; family Myocastoridae; genus Myocastor; species Myocastor coypus. The sequence continues at coordinate 31,014 of PVJA010014248.1, forward strand.
AAGCTTTATGTATTAGAAAATAAGCTTCAGAAGGATAAAGTTTCTATCATATGACAACACTGAATAACATCTTTAAAACACTGTTCCAACTTACATAGGTTCCTACACATGTTTTTCTTAACAAAATGTGGAAGCCTGTATTATGCCAACTCCTTTGAGATCATTTTCAACATTAGCTACTAAGAAATATCTGTCTTGGAGATGATCAATCACGTGCTTAACTTTTAGAAATCTTTTACGTACCAAAAAAATATTTATTGCTAAAGAGAATGTTTAAAGTTGAAAAGCTGGCCTCAGGTTTTCCTTACACACCCTGCACAAAAGCATACATTAGCTCTGTAATTATCAAGGTACCTCAAATGAGTTATGTGGTTTTGTACAGTAGTTGAACTACATTGACACATTATTGTCACAGAATCCACAGTTCTTTGGGTGTTACATATTTTATGGCTTTGCACAAATCTGTAATTATATGCAATTGTAATGAAGACCTTATTCAAACTAGTTCCACTAATTCACCTAAATGCACTCTAGGTTCCAATTATCCATGTCTCCCAGCCATCTAATCCCTACGAACCTCTGATTTTTTAAAATATTGGCTCTAGTTTGATTTGTGTTCATGAACTCTTTGCCTACCGCTATGTCTTCAAGATTTCTACCTACTTTCTCCTCCAGTAGATTTATTGTTTCTGTTTTAAGATTTAAACTTTGATCCACTCTGACGTTAGTTTAGTGCATAGTGGAAGGCAGGGGTCCAATTTTAGTCTTCAGCATGTGGAAAATCAGTTTTTCTAACACCATTCGTTGAAAGTCTATCTTTCCTCCAGTGAACATATTTGGCCCCTTTTTCAAAGGGCTAATAAAGTATCAGAGTATGTTTGCAGTTTTGTCTGCATCTTCTACTCCATTCCATTGATCTTCAGGTTTGTTTTTTGCTGAAAGCATGTAGGAGGAAGTGTGGAAAAAAAGAACACTTCACTAGTCTAGGTGGCAGTATAGCTTGGTACAGCCACTATGGAAATCAATACAGAGGTTCCACAAAAATGTATAAATAGAGGCCCATTTGACGCAGCTATTCCTCACTTGGAGGGCCTGGGTCTAATTTTAAAATTGCTTGTTTTAATTTTTACAAAATAATTAAAAACATTATATCACGGCACCCATGTGTATAGCAGTGCATTTTGTTATAGCTAAATTTTAGAAACAACCCAGTGTCCATAACTGAGGAAGAGATAAAAAGATGTGGTATTTTTAAATAATGGAGTATTACTTAGATATAAATAAAGGTAAACTTGAGGCTTATAAAGGTACATGGATGCAATTAGAAAACATACTCATAAGTGAAATATATAAGACCTACATATATAAACATTATATGGTCTCCCTAGTGTAAGAGCTTAAAAATATAAATGAAATCTAAAAAGTACAATTGATACTGTGAAAGGAAAAGAAACTCTTCAAATGGAAGGAACACCTTGAGTGAGAGAAACGAAAATAGGAAAAAGAAAAGGAAAAAATACACATGTATATAAACATGATAGCTTGGATAATTGTACTGCTGATTTCTGTTGACCTGTTGAAAGAAATAGCTAATGCTTTTTCTTTTTTCTTTTTTTTTTTTTTTTTTTTTTTTTTTTTTTTTTTTTTTTTTTTTTGTCTTTTTGAGACAGGGTCTCACTGTGCAGTTCAGGCTGGCCTTGAGCTCATCTTTGTAGCCCAGGCTGGTCTCGAACTCACACCGATCCTCCTGCCTCAGCCTCCCGAGTGCTGGGATTATAGGCATGTGCCACCACACCCGGCCATTATTTGTTTTTTATTTTAAATTTTTTTCTCATTTTATTGTTTTTGTTTTGTTTTTTTCAGGATTGGGATTTGAACTCATGACTTTGCACTTTCCAGGCAAGCACTTGTACCATGGAGCTATCTCCTCAGCCCCATAATTTTGTTTGTTTTTGAGACAGAGTCTTACTTTGTTATTGGGAATAATGTCATTAAGCTTCTCTGCTGGATGGTTAACAACTTAAGCTTACACAAGAAAAAAATTAGAGAGAAAGAAGGAATATAAGAATAGCCAATATTTTGGCTCTAGCTCTTCGAGGTCAGTGAGGACTCAGGAAATAAGAGAACCTGTACTATAACATCCTGTAACTTGGTGGCGTCCACAAATTTTCTGTTTAAGGAGATTATAGAACCACAGAGGAAAGTGATCAATGATGTATATGTGCCTGAGGAAAGTCACCTAGAGAGAAAACACATTCTTTCCAGCTTTCACAGAGAGCAGATTGGTCAAGCAATGGCTATGATTCATCTAGATGGCTGACACTGACAAAAGATATACAAACAGCTGTACATGATTTCAGGGTAAACCACGGTTTTTTGTTACGTAGGTCTTGTCTTGTTTTATCTTGGTTGTAACCATCCAGCAGAAAAATCTAACCACGTGGTATAAAAAGTAAAACCACATTAATATGTTGAACTGTAAAAGGCTCAAGTCGGGCCTCGCAGGATGGCTCAGTGGTCTAAAGTGCCTGCTTAGGAAAGCTTGGGCGGCTGCAGGGACTGCAGTTCTATCCCAGGCACCACATGATGCGCCAGCCCTGCCCTCAGGGCAGGCTGAGCTGGCCATAAAAATAAATAGACAAACAAACAAAAGTTCTGAAACAAGAAATAAAATAAATTTAAAAAAAAAAAAAAAAAAGGCTCAAGTCAACAACTTCTGACATTGCCAGTTCTGAGGCTAACCCACTACCATAATGGACTATTGAACTATATTGAGTTATTTTGCTGAATTCACACATCTGTAATATTTGAATGGCAATGAAACACCCATCTCTGACCAAAAAAAAAAAACATAAAAGGGATGTAAACAAAGAACTATTTTGGAATATACATATACATACAGTTAAAATGCATATACAGCCACTTTCTCTTAGTTCAATGAGAAGAAACACTTGTATTGATAATGTTTAGACAAGATGTCATGTCTGCACCTTGTCCTCTGGATAACTACTATAAAGACAACAATATGCAACAACTAATAAGATCTCCTTTTGGCATTCATCTTCATAAACAATTAGTGGTAATAACATTCTAACTTTAATTATTATAGTGGGCATCCAAAGGCAAAACTGCAACAAATTTTGTAACTGGTTTTTATTTGTAAATCTAGAATTGGACAACACCTTATTTTAGAAAATAGAGTGAGTATGTCAATGAAGACAAGAAAATGATTTTTTTTTAAAGAGAGATCAGGAAACCAGACAATATTTAAATGGAGGATACTGGTAAACCTGAGGTCATTAGGAGTTAAATTTATCGTAAAGATTGAAACAAGACATCCTTAGTATGCTTAGTAGGCTGATTCATGCATAGTGAGATCTTTAAGATTGTTATTAGTCTCCTGTCTTCAGGAAGTATTGGTCTCCTGGGAAATTTACCTGTTTCTTTATAGGTTCACTTTTATTATGTGGAATTTAGGATGAGTGACTTGATGTTGCACTGAGTTGCTAGGAGCTCATGCAGTAAGTTAGTCTAAATCAATATCCTCATCTGAGGGCAATTTAACAGTATCTTGTTTTTGTAGTAAAAATATGCATTTTTTAAGTGCTATGATTATAATCAATCAAGATATTAAACTTGATATTTATGGAGGAAACAAAAATAAAGAAAAAGAAAAACTGATCACTTGAATTCACATCAAAGCCATCATTACATTACTGTAACATTTTTTCCCATTAACAAGCTACCAAAGTAAAAAGTCAAACCCAGAATTGTAGTGCATCATTCACATTAATATTTTCCATAAAAGTACTAGCTCAGCGGTCTAAGTGCCTGCCTGGTAAGAACAAGGACTCAGGTTCATTCCCTGGTATGGCATGCCATCCAGCCCCGTGCTGCACACTGAAAGCAGGCATGGTGGCACATGTTTATAATCCCCGTGTTGGGGAGGCTGAAACAGGATCACTGTGAGTCTGAGCTGTGTAGCCTGACCCTGTATCAAAGAGAGAGAGAGAGAGAGAGAGAGAGAGAGAGAGAGAGAGAGAAGAAACGAAAAAAAGATACTACTATTACAAGCATCACAGTTAACTGTTGTATGAACTTGAGTAAGAAACATCTGATTGGCTTTGCATCGTTCCGGGTGTAACTGAATGGACTGACTGAAAATGGAACACCTATGGGTGTGACTGGCACCGCCCAATAGATGTGTAGCCTGGAAGTAATAAATAAATAAGTAACTAAATAAGCAGAAAGAAGGGTCACTTCTCTTCAAAGGATCTTCAGTCTTTGCTTTTGCCTAGGACACTTGTCTCCCAGCTTCCAGCATAGACTCTGAAAAGCCTCCAGCCTTGCATTACGAACTGGAGCTGACTCTGCACCTTCCTGATATGGACTTTCATGATGCTCTGCTGTCAGCTCCAGGCCTTTGGCTTTTCAATATAACTTTCAGATCTCCAGTACACAGACAACTCTTTTACATCCTTGTTTTTCTGACTCTGCAGGGAGACCACTGTAATCCTATCTTCTAAATCCATCGAAACTTGTATCTTATATTAACTCTGTTTCTCTATTAATCACTGATGATAGACTAGGTATAAAAACAACCTAGTAAACAAAAGGAAAATATTAAAAAATCTAATAGACAGTTAGGCCAGAAACTTAAATGGTTATATCACCAAGAAATTATTGAAAGAGCTAATAAATATGAAAATGAGCTCAGAGCTACTGGTCATCAAAAAGTACAATTAAAACCAAATGGACTACCACTATACATGCATTAAAATAGGTTAAAAAAATGAAAAATGGTAACAAAATTTTGGCAAAGGTATGGAACAAGTACCACTTTTACCACCAGCCCCACCCTCAAGTGACATAGAATCCAGGTGTGGTGGTGCACACCTGTAATCCCAGCACTGGGTAGGCTAAAAACAGGAGGATCACTATGAGTCCAAGCTGTATAGTGAGACCATTTCCAAAAAAAAAAAAAGAGTTGGTTATGAATATATACTGATTTGGTTATTATGCATATATTGAAATAGTCATCTGTTTTCATTATTTAATCTTTTCACAGAAAACATAATTGTTGATTTATTTTTAATAAACTCTCATTTGACATAAAATTTTAAAGTTTTCATGTATTTATAATTAGTAGTAAATTTATAATTCAAGCTTATATAAATGTAATCATTTTTCTTTATGACATTTTAGGTTTTATTTTCAACCTATTAGCATCTCATAAAATGCTTTGGGAGAGGATGTAAAATATTTTTATTGTCCATGTACTATTTCTTTGCTTTCGTCCTTATGATTTTTATTACTTTCTTCTTCAAGAAGCCTTTGAATTCTCTACTTTCAAATATTTTTGTGTGCTGGTAATATAAGAAGAATTTCTTTTCCAATTTTAAGCAATAGGGACCATATAGAAAGGTCTGCCGGCCATGGATATAAGCCAGTTTTTCCACTTCACATACCGTGTGCTTTGCCATAGAAGGGCAAATGTAGGAGATGAAGATAGAGTTCTAATAAAATTATTGCATCTGTTTCACTGTTTTATATAAATCCATAACAAATCATATGTCTCCATCATCCTATAGGATAATATTTTACAGGATTTTTAGATTTTATAAAATAAAGGCAGAAAAACTAAAAATATTTAACATAAAAGGAAAGTTATATCTTATCTACATAATCTCATTTTGAATAGAAATTTAGTAAAAGAATGTTATTTACACAGGGCAGTTTTACCAGAGAAAATTAGATACAAAAAAATATTTTATGAAAAGATAAAAGTGGAAATAGAAAAAAAAAAACTTTCAGGAAAATAAGAGAAATAAATATTAAAATATCAATGCAATAAAATTTATAATTAGAGAAAATGAATCATATCAAGTAATGAATATGTCTTTCTCTAATGGTTCTTTATATTTCCCATACTAAATATTCTTTTATATGTCATAAAAATATTTGGAAAATAAAAACCATCACATGGAAATTATTTATATCCCAAATGTAGAATACAGTAGGTACTTCTCTATTTCAAATAAATCTCATTATTGAAACATGTAGCATGTCAGAGTATTGACAGTTCATGTTTCATAAGATTTACCAATATTTTGAAACTTTCACATAACATAAACATTAATGAAATGTAAGTAGTCAAGTTATATACTTCTAATTGACCACTTAGAACATAATTACCAATTGTTGTCAGCAAAATGGAATCAGTATATGTCATCAGTAAAACTGTCATCAAATTTAAAGAATAAAAAATGGTCTAAAAAAAACTAGAAAAGATATAGAATTTCACTAAACAAAATAATAATAATAAATTGGGAGATAGCTCTGTGGAATAGGTGCTTGCCTGGCAAGTACAAGGTCCTGAGTTCAATTCTTGGAACTGCAAAAACAAAAAACAAGAGCAAAAACAACAAAAAAAAAGGAATTAAAAATAATAGGAATGGTCGCTACATTGTACATTATTGTCTTCAAATTAATTATTCAGATTATCAGATGCAAGCATTCAAAACTTATCAAAAATATATGTGAAATCGGAAGTTAGAACAAAAAAATTAAACATTAACTGCTCCTTTCAATAGACCAGCAGAAATCAGTATGAAATTATCCAAGCCATCTTGTGTGTATGTATATGTATTTCTTTTTTCCTCCTTTATTTCTCTTCTTCTTTCCCACATCCAAGGTTCATTCTCTTTGAGCAGTTTCCTTCCCTTTCACAGTTACTCTTATTCTTTTCTGATTTTTTTTATTTTACTCTTTCAGGATCTTACACTAGGGAGACAATACAATGTTTATGCATGTGGGTCTGATTTATCTCACGTATGAGTATCATTCACTCACAAAAGGTTCAAGATTGGTAAAGTTTCAAGTAATTTATTTTGTAAGACACTGCCATTGAAAAAAGATACAGACTTGGTAGTATTTAAAGATTATTTAAAAAAAGAATACATGCTATATAATACAGTTATTGCAGAAATACTCATGTCTTCACATTCTGTTCTGGAAAATCATCCTGATATTTTGTTTTTTGTTTTTTGGAATTGAACAAAAAAAATTGGCATATTCCTGTATATAAATGTAGATTGACAGCGGTAACCAGAAATGATGACCCTCACTTTGTGATTAGAAAACAAATTTTTTAAGACAGAGACCACAAAGATTAATGGAAAATAAGATAATAGCATTAAGATTCAAAACTTTTTTCTAAAGCAATTTAATGTATCTATCTTATTAATATGTGCAAGTATTTAAGCTCTTTTCATCTTTAATTTTCAAATGCTCAGGGCAGTTCTCATTATGTATTGTGATATCTTAAGATCATATCAAAAACTAAAACGTGTGAGAACTTTTAGTTCAGCTAACACTTGGGAAGATAGCTAACTTCTCTTACGTAAGGAAAAATAGCTCAGAGCAAGGCTCTAAAGAAAATTACTTCACTCTTATTTTACAGATTGAAAAGTACTCACAAGGAAATATTTTCATGACTCTCTTCTTTTTGAAGATTTCTTACAGCATGACTAAAATTTGACAAGTCTGTAAGGGAATTTTTAAAATAATAATATTATTATTTAAAAAGTATTACTGTGGTTTGTCATACAGATGTTGCATATTTAAAATAGTGGCACCAATCAGATTTTTTTTATATTTTAGGGAAGGGTCTAAAGTCTGTTCAGGGACTCACTAAGATCGGACTCATAGGATTACAGGTGCACAGCACCATGCCCAGTTTCAATTACCTTCTCAGTGCACCCCAGGGGTAGGGCCAGTAGGGCAGGCTCCAAGAGCAAGCCCCAGCCACTGTGCCTGTTTGCAGGTGCTTTTAAGCCACTGAGCTATTTGGCTGGCCCTATAAATTTATTTTATTTACTTTTTCTTTTTGGCAGTATCAGGGATCAAACTTAGGACCTTGTGCTTACCAGACAGGTGCTTACACTGCTGAGCTATATCCCCAGGCTCACAAATTTGATTTTATAAATTAAAAAGTAGAACAAGCAAGAGAAAAGATTTGAATTGTTGCAAATTTAAGTGGTTACAAAGTTACATTTGTGCATGCAATGTCTATGTGCAATTATGCTCGTATACATTAAATTATATATATATATATATATATATATATATATATATATATATAGAGAGAGAGAGAGAGAGAGAGAGAGAGAGAAATGCATGATAGAATTATTTTTAAAGTAGAGGGAGGACTAACACATGACTACGAAGTCACCTGATGCTGCTGCTTCACAGTTAGGGATAATTCATCTATCATTTATATTAAAACTTTAATAATCTAGCTAATATCAAAACTTTACAGCATACTAACATTCTATGATTTACCTGTCAATAAATTATAATTGTTTCAAAATTTTGATATCATGCACAGGTGTTCATTAGTGCACTATAAGCACATTCTGCTCCTTTGATTTTAGTAGGGGAAAAAAAAGCTGTAGCAAAATTATTCTACTGAGGATTAAAATGTTTATTTGAATATATTAATCATGATCGATATTTGACCTACCACTATTATACTGTGGCCATATCATGACACATAAATGAAAGAACAATTTTAAAAACAAAAGAAAGTAATGTCAAATTTCGTTTGGCACAAATTCCATTTTACCATTACTTTGCAAACGCAATCTAAATGTCAATTTTTGACACAAAAATTGGTACCAAGTAAATTGTATAGCACTAAACTGAAAAGTGGTGTGCAAAATATAAAACAGTGGGTTGTATATAATTAGAGTTTGTGTTTCTAAATATAAAACTTCTATATTCAGCATAAAAAAATAAAACCCTTTGGAAAACAGAAATCTGAGTGCATGTTTAAAGACTCTTAAAACCAACATAAGGTTAAAAAACAAATCCTGAATTGTCCATCAGTAAAAACAGGCTTTTCTTGATGTACAACATATAAGATCATTACTGAGACTAACCAGAAAATATATTTATTATATCTATTATATTTTGCCTCTCTGTATACTTAAATATTTTGTCTCTATTCCTTTGCACAAAATTGGGAAAGTTTCAGATCTGTAACAAACAAAAAAGACTTGCTCTACTTATTTTTGAAAAACCAGAAGGTGTAGTCATTTCTTGACTCAACAAGCAGCTCTAAGTTCTTGGAATACAGTAATGGAAAAAGGGAAGTCCATAACATCAAAGCACTTAAGTAGTTACATAGGGAGGCAATTGAGAAACCAATCGAAATGCAAGTAAATATGTAATGAAACGTTAATGCTCTGATGAAAAAGACAGAAGAATGAGAAAAAATGACTAAAGTGAGTGATAATTTGCAGAGAAACAATCAACTAAGCCGTATCTGAAGTGTTGTCATTGAGGAGAGACCTGAACTGAGTGAAGTGTGACACAAGCAGGTGAAAGAAGAAGCTTTCTGAACATGAGAAGAGTAAATTCAAAAACCTTGAAAAGGAAATGAGCTGGATTATCTTAACAGGAGTTAGGTAGTAGGAAGAGGAGGTAACACCCATTGCAACTCTGCTGTCACTTCTACACAAGAGATGAAAGAGAAACAGATTGCTCAGGAGTTGTGAGAACGTGAAAGTCTTGTGTTAATGTTTTAGCAATGATAAAAGATTAGTTTACTGTGGGCTAAGTAGAGAGCTAAGTTGCAATTATTGTCAATATAATGGAGTGTGTTACAAAATATTACTGTTGCTATTATAAATGTTGGAAAAATCGGGTAGAGCAAAGAAGAATGTTAGGTGTTGGATATATTTAATCTGAGATGACTTCTAAGCATTTGAGTCATGTCATTCAGAAAGCCATTGTATACAGAAATAGGATTTTCTATGAGTAGTATGTGAAAAGAAAGGATAGAGGCTTGGGCGCTAGTCTTGGATCAAGTCATAACCACATCAAAGTAATTTAAAGGAATGGAGAAACTCAGTGGCTATCCTGGCAGGTGCAAGGTCCTGTGTTCAATCCCTACTACCCCAAAAAAGTTATTTAAAGCCTATGATATTTTGAATCCCACAGTATGGAGAGAAGACAAGTAAGCATAGAAGAAAAGTGACCATGTAAAACTGGGAAAGAAATCAGGTAGGCCACTGAGGGGATGTGTTCAGTGAGGTAGGAGAAAATCTAGAAGGTAGTGTACTTTAAGTAAGATAAAAATACTTTAGGAGTCAGGCGTGATGGCACATGCCTGTAATCCTAGCACTTGGGAGGCTGAGGCAGGAGGATTGATGCAAGTTTGAGACCAGCCTGTGCTACAAAGTGAGCTCAAGGCCAGCCTGAACTTCATAGCGAGACTCTGTCTACAGAAGACAAAAAAAAAAAAAAAAAAAAAAACCTTTATTATCAAGGAAGGTTTACAAAAATTAACACACATTTTGTTGCTAGTAAAAGACTTTTGCCCTCTGTTGACACATTAAGGGAGACAAGAAAAGTGAGCTAAATGGAACACAGGTGAGTCCTACATGCGGCTATAGCCATGTTACATTGACCTTCAGAACAGAGAGGAATGAAATGCCCTAATCATTTTAGTGTGAGGACTCTACCAAGTTCTCTTCTACTCTTTTTTCTCTGCTTGCACTCAAGTCCATTCCTACCACTTCACATGTTTTCTATATATTGATCATGATTTCTTCTATTTTATCTCCCATTCTCCTGAAGTGAAATATCACTATGTTCACTGACTACCTAGAGAAATCTCACCCTCAGCGTACCAAAAATAATATTCAGCACTCAGACTTTTTTCTATTCCTTTCGTTATCTGCAGGAGGGCATCGGTTTCAACTTAGTCTGCAAACTCAAAATAAGGAATCATCCTTAATTTTCTGTCCCATTATTTTTCTAAACATATACATGCATGTATTACATTTGTTTTCTATCATTCCTGCTACATATATTCTCTCCCAGCATCACTGTTATTATTTATTCAGTGGTCCCTTACCTAAGAGCCAACTTCTGTCAGTATTAACTCTACATTTTTTTTTTTTTGTCTTTTTGAGACAGGGTCTCACTATGCAGTTCAGGCTGGCCTTGAGCTCACTTTGGTAGCCCAGGCTGGTCTCGAACTCGCACTGATCCTCCCGCCTCAGCCTCCCAAGTGCTGGGATTACAGGAATGCACCACCACACCCGGCTTAACTCTACATTTTTAACTAACATTTAAATCCCTCGATTAGCACTTTATACATATATATGTATACATATATATTCCAAAAATGTATATATATATATATATATATATATATATATGATTCTTATATATTATTGGACAATGAAAAGGCTAAGAGAAATAAATTAATTTTCTAAAACCATAGTTCATATTTGGAAAAGTATAATCAAATATTTAATATACTATAATAATAATCATTTTATCATATTAATTTGCATAAGTCATTCTAAAAAATAGAACATACTGATATATAGCATATAACATGGCTAGACTCATTAAATTAAACTGTAACACTGTTGAACACTTTACAAAATATGAATTATTAGAAGACGAATCTAATTGACTATAAGGATGTGCTCCCTAAAATCCTTTTTTGGACAAATTTTATTTATAAAATCCATCTCATTCTTCATAATCTATTTCATAAACTATCTCTTTAATGATGTTGGTATTAGACCCCAGCCCCACATAACTACCACATCATCTCATTTTATAATAATTCTAACTATAGTATAAGACCCACTTTATACTTTTTGTGACTCTATACTATGACAAGTTATATCTTTCTTGAAGTAAGAATAGATTAGATATGACATTTCAAAAATGCAACCATTTTCCATTTAATGAATATTACTTTGCCATGTATTTTTGATCAGTATTTTATTTATTTAATATTTATTTATTTATTTATTTATTTATTTATTTATTTATTTTGCAGAACCAGGGGTCGAACTCAGGACCTTGCACTTGCTAGGCAGGTACTTGTGCCCCAGAGCCATCACCCTGGCCCCCTGTATTTCATTTAAAAAGCATAAATCAACAAGTAATAATTTAAAGCAACATGTACAGTAAGACTTACATCTTCTTATTCAGAACATAGCTTGTCCTGAAAAATAATCACCTGGTTTTTTTTTTGTTTGTTTGTTTTTGGTTTTTTTTTTTTTTTTTTGGTCTAGTTGTTCCACCAGAGCTCTTAAGTCAGTCCACTGATGGCTTTGGCATCATCCTACTCCTGCTAGTCTGGATAACATAAAAGGGCTAGAAAGTCACCAGTAAAGTCTGTTGTTGCTTTTGCTGCTTTCTGCCACCATGCACAGTTGCCCCTCTGTCGTGTGCCTTGTAGCCAGTGGATTGTGGACTGAAACATGTACAATCTGTGATCTGAATCATGCTATTCTCACTTACTGTAAGGGGTTGGATACTTTACCTCAGCAATGAGAAGAGTAATGAAGAGAACTAACATAACAGAAATGCTCAGCATGATTTATTGTAAGTTCATCATTATTTGTATAGATTAAAATTTTGAGGGATAGCATACAGGCATCTGTATATGTATTTTATACACACATATATATTTTAGCCAGGTTAGTATATCTACATATATAACTCATGATATATGTACATATAAATATAAATGCATATAAATCAAAAACTATCAGATACTACTTATACATTTTTCTACAAAAAGCAATTTCAAATGAAAAAATGTGCAACTATTGTTATGTAAAGAATTAAGAAGTTAGTTACAAGTGTATTAAGGTTGTGTGTTTTAATCCCAAATATAGTTATAATGCAATTCTTAGTAGGTTTCAGCAGAGTGCCTTTCTCTGAGTTTATCTAAAATACTTTGTTGTTGTGGTGACAAACAATTTATTTTCATACCCTTCACCCCACGTGTTACATTGGGGTGAATGAATTAAAGATGTCAGACCATGCTGTCTTACTGTACACTTACACCTACTCAATCAAACTGAGCTAGAAAATGAAAAAGGCTGGAAATGGTTTTGTAAAAAAATTATTTTTACAAAATTACTATTTTGTAAAAAATAATATTATTTAGCTCAGCGGATTAAAGCACTAGTAAGTAGGCACAGGGCTCATGGTTTGATCCCCAGGCTGCCATGTTGGCCCCGCCCCCAGAGCCCACTGAGATGGCAATTGATACTGGGAATGGTGGTGCGCGCCTGTAATCCCAGCTCTTGGGAAGCTGTAAACAGGTGGATCTCTACAAGCCTGATCTAGTAATGAGACCCTGAACACCCTGTAGACCTGTGACATTTTCCTAAAATACAAAAATATACTACTTTTTTATATTAAAAGCATAAACTAGTTATAATTGTGCCTAATTATAAAATTATATTGTATAACCAAAATTCTTCTCTAGCTGATTTATAAGACTTGTTTCCACAAAAGAATGAATTATAATACACAGACCCGGTTTCCTCTATTGAAATCTATTCTGCAAAAATCAAGCATGCATAATTCATCGTATTATGCAACTATTGAGGTTCTGGATGGAAGAACTTGATTTTAAAGTGAAGAATCATTAAAAGAATTTATTTGTGAGGGCAAGTGTAAGATATAGGAGGAGGCAGTTGAACTCTGTGCTTGAGGAGAGCTTTGAGGATGTCACCTCTTAATGGGTTTGTGTAACTGTAATGTGGAAAAGAAATGAGAGCTCGGGGGCCTGCAAAACATACCAGAGGAATACTATGGGGAACACACAGCATTAATACTTGGGAAATAGGAATAACTGTGAGTGGGCACAGTACACCAAATTTAAAAAGGGGCAGGAGAACTTTGTCTGCAGGGCAAAAGAATTAAGAAGCAAGAAAATGGTATCACAGCAACTTGAGGGGCAAAAACTAGATAGGGAAATGAAAATGTGAGAGAATCTAGACATCAACTATATTGAAATTAATAAAATATAAACACATGAACAAAAATCAAATAAACACAAAAATCATAAAAGACAGAAAACAAGAAGATAGCATCAAGGAAATGTGATATATACAAACAGTGGAATACTACTTGAATGCATAGGATAAGCCTCAGATATTTGTAAGAAACAGAATATATCTGGAAAAGATAATGTTAAATGAAATAAATCAACAGCACAAGTTCAAATAACATATGATGTCTCTCATTTGAGTAAGGCAAAGTAAAACAAAAAGCGTATTAAATGACACATGAGAAATACCAGGGGATATGCCCCATACTAATAGGAAGGGGTCCAGGCGATTGGAGGAGAGATTTAGTGATTTTGATTTCATATCGTTGATCCAGTTTTTGGTTTAATGTATGGTGATCCATATGAATCTAGTTTTAGTTTTGGGCATGCAGAAGGTTAGTTTGTCCAGCACCACTTATTAAAGCGGCGATGTTCTCCCAGAAAAAAATATTTAGCTCCATTTGTCAAAGATAAAATAGCTAAATGTGTTTGAAGTTGTTTCTGGCTCTTCTAATCTGTTTCACTGATACTCAGGTCTTTTTCTTTTTCTCCTACCACACTGTTTCTACCATAGTACTTTTGTTGTATAATTTTAGGTCACCCAGGATTGAATTTGTTATTCTTGGTCCTTTTCAGTGCCAGATGAATTTTAGACATGTTTTTAGTAGTTCTGTGATGTATGCTGTTGGTATTTTGCTTTTGTTTGCATTGAATATGTATAATAATTTTGGGAGTATGACCATTTTTACTATGTTGTTTTTTTTTCTACACAAGAACAGAGATTTTTTCTATTTTTTGATATCTTTTTGATTTTCTTTTTCAGAGTACGGTAGGTTTCAAAGTAGAGATCTTTAACTTCATTTGTTAGGTTGATAACTGAGTACCTCATTTTTGAAGCTATTGGGAAAGTTGTCATTTCCCTAATTTCTTTTACCACGAGGCTGCTATTGGTACTTTTTTAAATTTGTATAGGGTGTACAGGGTGTGCAGCATCTCACTGTGCAGATCGGACTCCTAGTGATTCTCCCGTTTTCAGCCTCCCAAGCACTGGCATTACAGGAGAGCACCACCACACCCAATCTCAATCGCTGTCTCAACACTCCTCAGGGATGGGGAGAGTTTGCTCTTTGTGTGGAGAAATACTATAGAATTTCGACTGCTAACTTTTATTCAGCTATATTAATGAGTTGGGTTATTATATCTAAATATTTTTTGTGAAATTATTGGGGTCTCCTATGCAACATAGCATGGAAAGTCAAATAAAAATACTTCAACTTCTTCCTTTTCTGTCTTTATTACTTTAATTTCTTTCTCTTAGCTTGTTGTTCTAGCTAATGTTTCCAGACCTATATTGAATAGGAGCTGTAATAGTGGACATCCTTGCCTTGTCAGATAAAGCAATGATACAGAGAATAATAGTTTTAAAATTTAAAGACACCATCTAAAATTGGTGACGTGAAATGAATAGATATTTCTCAGACAAAGAAGTACAAACAGGGGCTGGAAAAATCGCTCACCAGAATAAAATCCCTACCTAGGCAGAGCACAGCCATCAGGTTCTATCTGTGCCAGCCCTGCTGCTAGGGTGCGCTGAGACCAGGCTATTGAGACTGGGGGTGGTGTCGCATGCCTATGATCCCAGCCCTTGGGAGGCTGAAAAACAGGGTCACTAGGTGTCCATACTACGTAGTGAGACTCTGTACACTCTGTACCAAATATATTGTTTTAAAACAGCAAACAAACCCACACAAAAATACACAACATAACTAATCGTTTGAGAGATGCAAATTAGAACAATGCTGAAATTTCATCTCATTCCAGAAATAGGGTTATCAGCAACGAACTAACCAGTGACAAAAGCTGGAGGGGGAAGCGAGGAAAAAGGAGCACTTGTCCAGTGTTGGTGGGAATGTAGATTGATGCAACCACTGCGGAAATCAATGCAGAGATGCCTGAAAAACTAGGACTATAAGTTCCATTTGAGCCATCTATTACTGTTCTTGGTATCTTCCCCTAAGAACTGAAAACATAATAATACCAATGCAATACATGTGCACCATGTTTATAGCAGCAGTTTAAAATAACTAAATTTTGGGAACAACCCAGATGCCCATTAACCAATGAAGGAACAAAAGAGATGTAGTTTTTCAATATACAGTGGAGAACTACACAGCCATAAAGAAGGATACATTTGAGAAATTTATAGAAATAAATTGGACACATATGAGTAAGTACCGTACTGTCTGTCTGGTATTGGAAACTGAAGTGTAAGAATCAAACTGTATGATAGATATTATAAAATAGAAGCTAATTGTTCAAAGAGAAAGGGAAAATGGAGACAGGTAGAAGTAAAAAGAAAAAAACTCAGAAAAAAATGTTAAAATGAAAATAAGCCTTTGAAATGAGGAGGAAAAAGTTTGAAGAGAGGGTGGCAGTTGGAGAAAAAAGAGTAAATAAGATATGTCATAAAGGTACAAATTTCCTACAATGCATGTGATCATTATGTATATCTAAATTTACCACTGAAGTTAATTATTTAAAAATAACGTTTTAAAGATACCTCGGAGGTTTAAGTGCCTGCATAGGCAGACACAGAGGCTGGGGGCTCTATCCCCAGTGTGCTGTGACAGCCCTGCCCCAGGGCACACTGAGAGGGCAATTGAAACTGAGCATAGTGGAGTGCACTTGTAATCCCAGAACTTGGGAAGCTAAAGATAGGAGAGTGACTATGAGCCAGATCTACATAGTGAAACTCTGTATACCGTGTCCTAAACTAAAAAAAAAAAGAAAGAAAAAAGAAAGAAGAAGAAGAAGAAGAAGAAGAAGAAGAAGAAGAAGAAGAAGAAGAAGAAGAAGAAGAAGAAGAAGAA